>VYZV01007272.1:9361-77569 GCA_013401275.1 Pandion haliaetus | reverse complement strand
TCTCCTCCTGCTGCTGCTCTGTGCTGGCCCAGCTGCCCTCTGGCAAGACAGGGAGGCCCTCCTCATCAGGGCAATGTCAAAAAGCAGCGAGCACAGTGCCTGCACCATGATCTGCCATGAATCAGAGGATGGCAGCCACTTGCTCTAGCAGCAGTGTGTTCCACTCCTGCCTCCTGGCTTCCAGGGAAGCTCGAGCTGCCTGGAACTGACCCTGACTGTTGCCTGCCCCCATGCCCATCAGCTGGAAAGCAGTAACGGGCAACGTCTGAACGAGCTAAGTGGTAAGGATTGGCTGGATGGTGTTTCCAGCAGGATTTCCTTGCACTACTGGCAAGGCTCATCCGTACGCTGCATTGCAGCACCTGGCTGTGCTTCTGCCTTGCACCCTGTGCCCCCTGTTGTGAATCCATTTTTCTTCCCATGGCCCCAGCTGGCCTCTCTCTGCCCCGTCTGCCTGCACACTGCCAGGGCTGAGCTGCTGTGCACATGAGGCCGGTTACGTCTCTGCATCGCAGGAGCATTGGGCAGTGGCAGAAGGGCAGAGCCTGTGTCCCGACCAGGTACTGTCTCTGTGGTACCATTTCATGCTGAGTAGTCACTGGGGAAAGAGATCCCCAGGAAGGACTCAGTGAGGCCAGGCTGACTGAGGAATGGGGTGGTGTGTCAAGAGAGAGAGACGCTGCTTGCTGCTGGAGCTCCCAAAGCTTCCTGCCCTTTCCAGTCCACATAGTAATACTGTGAAAGGTTTGCAAAGGGCTGTTGTCAGTGCCACTGACAGGGGCGTGCAGTGGGGCAGTGCTGGAAGAAAGGCTGCGTTTAGGAGGGCAGCATGCTGAAGGTCGGCTCTGGGGCTGGAGGGGAGCGCTGGCAGGGGAAGCAATGCTGGGTGCCAGGGCAGGGGCTGTGGCGTCTCACACGTGGGGGCTCTGCTTCCAGAGTGCCAAAGTTTTGCACAGCCCCAGCAGGAAAGGGCGTATCAGCTGCATGCCAGGCCATGCCCCTTCTCTCTCTGTGGCACAGGTCTTTTTTTTTAATCTCTGGGTTGGAGCAGGGATCAAGGCTCCTTTAACTGTTTCTTCCACCGCTTCTGCTGCCGGGGTGCTTGCCCCTCTGTCCACACGGCTCCTCTCATTTCCAGGCAGAGCTGGCTGCCTCTGCACACCCTCTGGTAGGGGCTGTGTGCTGGAGACGACGGGCATGCCCGCTCCAGCACCACTGAGCACTGACCTAGAGGGCTGTGAGGTGCACCGTCCAAGCCCTGCCTCCATGCCATGTGTGCTGCCTTTTGGCTGCCAGTCAGCATGGTGGGTAGTTGGTTTGTGGTGGCAGCGCCTGTGCGCTCTGATTTTGAGTCAGCCCAGTATGGCAGGCGGGGGAAGCAGTGGGCAGTCGTCCTCCGGTAAGGAAGGGGAGGCTGAGAGCAGAGCAACTGGAGCCTTGAGCTAGACCTGACTTGACTCCCCAAAACTGTGCTGCTGACTGCAGGAAGTCTGGTCGTGGGAGCATTTCCATGGCCTTTCGTTTCTGAACCTTTGGGTTGCTTTTTCCAGGATTTCCCTTCACTCAGCATGGCAAGATGCTTTCTTTACCTGCTCCTGCGTGTCTCTGTGTTGCTAACTGGGCCTGGCCTTGTCCAGTGTCCTGGAAATGGCAGCGTTTTGGTGTAATTACTAAGTCGTTCCTTGCTGTAGGCAGAGCAGTGCTGTTACCATGTTGAACAGGTGGAGAACTGAGACAGACAAAGGCCTAGGTCTGCACAACAAAGCTTGCACATCATTCCTGTGCTTTGCAAGAAGAAATAGGTGCCAAACTACTCGCCTGGTTCAGGACTTAAGTGACCAGTTTGCACAGCAGCAGCTCGCCAGGAGAGACCAGAGCAAAACGTTGCCTTGTGAGATCTGGGTCTGTGCCCGGGCTCAGGACTGGCACCTCCTGTAGCCAAAGCTGCAGGAGGTGATTTCGCAGAGGAGATCCTGGCAGTCTTTTTACAGGAATATGTACTGACACTGGGGGAAGCAGTGTCTTGTCAGAAAGGTAGGCACTAGTTTATGCAAACGGCTCTCCCTCCTGGGCTCTGACTGACTGTGTTACACCATACTGGAGTTGCTGGCCCTGGGGTAATGCTCAGGCCACAGAACACTACTGTGACCTGTCTCTTGAGATACTGCGGTGCTCTGAAATTGCTGCCCTCCCACTGCTTGAATTAAACAGTTGTGCTACAGCATCTTAGGAAGGCACAGAGCTTTGTTCCTAAAGGAGAAAACAGGCCAATATCCACATGCAGGTTATGGGGGATGGGGTTGGTATAAACACGCGGTACGGTAGATCCAGAGTAACATCAGAGCGCTGCAGTTCTGCACCAACCCTGCTGTGGCCTTTTGCCGGGTCATCCCTCCAGGAGGAGCGAGCGATGACTTCGTACCACCAATGTGAAGGGGAGCAAAGGCTTTCAGGAGCTGTAGCTCCATATCACAAAGATTCGGGATAGGTGATGATTGCTCTGCTCTCCGATACAGACCTGCCCTTTCTGGAAGATCACGGAGATCTCGTTGCTTACCATCTCTTTGAAGGGCAGCCAAAGAGCAGGGACTTTAGCTAGTTTTATGTGGTCTGCCCAGCCATAAAAAGAGCAGTCAGTCATTCTGAAGGCTGTAGAGTGGCAAACATGCACAGGATCTTCTGCCTGGGTTCTTGGCCAGTTTCGGACTGCTTCGCCTCCCTCAGCATGTGCACTGCTGGGCCAGTGGCAGCAAATGCTGTGTTTGGGGTGCTGCGGCCACTGGTAGATGACCTTGGGAGCAGTTTGATTCCTCTACGTGGAAGAACAAGACTGGTGCATGCTTAAATTACCTAAACGTAGTTGAAGTCAGCAGGTGATGTGGAGCAGCAGTAGGGGCAGTTGCCCTGCAGATGCCTTCCACAAGACCTGTGGCTGTGATCACTGTGACCGGTGCACAGTCTCTTCCCGGACTCTGTGGAAGAGGAGTAGCACTAGGGACTGCTGGCAGCTTTGATGCTCGGTGCTTTGGGTTTCTGCACAGAGCCAAGTCTGATGTCTGGGAAGGCTGACTACAAAGTGAGAGACTGGTTGTGTGTTGCAGGAAGGAGAAATGTTGGGTGGACACTTTGCTTGGTTGAGAAGGGACGTATGCTGCCACGGAGGTGTGGTGGCTGTCACTTGTCAGCACCTTCTCCAGCACAGCTGAGAACAACGCCTCTGGATGACCTGCTCTGTCTCGCTTACACCCCACGCACACCTAAAAGAGATGGAAATGCCCAGTGGGACAGGTGAGACCATGGATGTTGGGGCCCCTCTATGCCTAGGACGGCACCTCCTCTCCCTCCAGGCTGCAGAGGCAGCCAGTGCCTCTGCTGGGACTGCTCTGCACCGTGGACTCGGGATCCCTATGCTGCAGTGTCCTTTCAGTGGTATGTAGGTTCAGTTGGTCTTGAAAGGTCGGAAGAGCTTCTTCAAAGCTGGACGCTTGTCTCTGAGAAGTGGGTTAATTAGGCCGGGAGACTAAGCTTCCCCAGCTGTTCGTTACTAGGAATGAACTCCTAATTGCACATGTACCGGATTCTTTCTGGGAAGGCTGAACTGAATGCACAGGCAGCCCAGGGGTCCCCAGGTCCCTGGCCCGGCTCAGTTTGGGCCATGCACTCCAGTAGGGCCCAAGGCGAGTGACTCCTCCTCCTTGGGAGCTGGGATCATGCTGGGAGCTTAGATTACATTTAAATTGCCATTTGCATTTTCCAATCAATACGCGACTTTACAATTAAGTTTGGTGTTAAAATTCTTAGCAAAAAGTGAGTGGAAGGGAGATTTGTGGAGTAAACGAGTCCTTTGGGGGCCATCGCTGCTCCCTGCTTCATTACGCTGCATATTGCTGCTGCTGCTTTTACTGTGCACCACCACAATCCAAACACAACACAGAGACACTCGCGCTGGCCGACAAAATGCCGGGGAAGAAAGGAAAAGTGGGGAGAGGAAGAGGGTTGGGCTCTCTTGCCTTTCGCCTCTGGCAGCTTCTTCCCTTCATGCATGACTTCCACACTCGGGAAGAAACTTGTGGAAGAGTTATTTCTTGTAAATCTTGCCATGAGAATCAGAGGGAGCTTGAGGTGTGGAACGAACACATGCCAGCGTGGGGGTCTTGGCAGACCTGAGGAGCCTGGCCAGGAGGCACGTTGGGGTGCGTGCGCAGGAGCACGCCGAGATCGTGCGTGGAGGGCATGAGTTCAGCTGTGGGGATGCGCCTGCCTGTGGTGTGTTCTCCCGTGTTTCACCTGGCTTTGTCCTCCTTGCCACTTCTCACTTCTCTCTGAGCTGCTGTGGGGGCTTTCCCCCAGGAAAACCAGGGTTCTCTGGATGCTGCTTGGCCAAATCTTCACATTCTGCCATCAAAAAAGAAGAACTTGGGAAACAGAGTTGTAACCTTGATGCAGTCCGCACAGCAACACCATTAAAACCTGGAATCCTCTCGGCTTCTGTCCCCTGCCTCTTAATCTCCAATACAGCAGCAAACAACAAGTCTAACTGAGCCCTATCCCTCAATTCAGCTGTTACTTGCAAATGTTTGGCCTTAAGGGCCCCTTCCCCTCCCCCCCATTTTATTGGATGTTTACTTAGACTGTGTAGTTGCTCCCGATTTTGGACTCACGTGCCTTCTGGCTTGAAAAAATGAGCTGCCAGTGCTCGGTTCTCTGTTTCCAGGTCTGGTTTTGCTTGTGTTTCAATTTGCAAAGTTCCAGCTTTGTAGCTGAACTAACTGCAGCTGAACTCTTCTCTGCAGACAACACATTTTTGGGGCTTGATAGAAGGTGCAGCAGCCTGAAAGTGTTGAAGTAGGTATTTTGTAGCACCAAGGTGTATCAGGTCGAAGATGCATCAAGGAGAGGAGAGGCAGCCAGAGTTGTTGTTTGGCAGTATGTATTGGCAGGTCAGACTGTAGAACTGAGCCAGGTTTAAGGCCAGAAGCGATCATTATGCCCAGAAGCCAGAGAATTTCACCCAGTGACTTTGAGCCAAATTTGTAACTTCAGCCTGGTCTGGAGCAGATTTGTTTGAAAGATATCAAACAAATGCTCTCAAATACAGAGAATCCACCATTTATCTAGATTAGCTGGTGTAATATTAAACTGTCTTTATATGTGAGGAGGAATAATCATTTTCATACACCATGTGGGAAAGCATGGCCCAGCAGTGGTGCTAGAGAAGGCGATTTCGTGTAGGTCAGAACCAGAGCAGAGCTAGCCGTGGCCTGGCGCTGAGAAAAAGCAGGTACTGCTGCTGTGTGTGAGAGGATGGCTTAGGAGACCCGAGAAGCGGTCTTGCCTCTGGCACGGTAAGGCTCTGAGCGGGCTGCCGTGTCCTGGTTGGGACACTGCCCTTCGAGCTCTGGGACAGCCAGACTCTCCGGGGCGAGTGGGTTAATGCTTTCAGAAGCACATTGTGCAACGCAGGAGCGAGATGTGGGCCTGTGAGTCCAGGGGAAAGAATAGGGCACGAGATGTAATTGCAGTCCTCGGATAACATTAAAGGCTGCTGCAGAGAGCCCAGGACTGCTCTGAGTGGTCACCGTGACAGAACAAGTGCTGTGCTGCCTTTTCATCGTGGAGGTGCAGGAAGCATCAGGATCCGGTCTCTGGTGGGAAGGAGCCCAGTCTCCGTCACTGGCAGTTTTTATGAAGAGCTTGGAGTGACGTGGGTACACCTGAGCCTGCCCTGGGGAGGGATGTGGCGAGGTGACCTCCGAATGCTCTTCCAGCCCTGCTTTGCTATGATAATATCACACCTGGAGGTAATACTGTCTGCCTTGTCTGACCTGACAGTCCACTGCCGGGTTGAGTTACCTTCCTAACTGAGCACCGGGAGCTTAGGAACCACTCGGCTACGGTGCTTTCCAGCCCAGCGAGCCCACCCTGCAGGGTGGTCTGGTAGTCTGTCCCCGGGAGCAGGACCTCAGATGAGTTGTGCTAAAATCCACGCTGTTCTCAGGAGCCCAGTTTGCCGAGTGATATGAGGCAATTTGCATTAACGACCAGTCACTGCAGTGCTTTAGGCTGTGCTGTTTCTATGTTACCTTCAAGTTTTCTGCTTCTGTGTTTTCTTCAAGCTTGTTTGGGGAAGACGTTTATTAAAGTGTGACTCAAATGCAGATTGCCTGGACCTCTATACAAGTACTTCTGCTGGACGTGGATTTGCCATTTATGATTACACTTGTTCTCATTTATGATTATGTTTTGAGACCTTTCACTTGACCAGTTTTGACTCCGTACATTAATGGCTTTATGGATTTTGTACGTTTGGTTTTTAATGGTGTGTACTGCTCAGTTAAAATCCTGATGGAAAACTAAAAATGCTGTGTCAACACAGTTAACTTTGTCATCAGATACTGACATCTTACCAAAAGTAGGATCAAACTTCTCTGATGACCTATTTCTGCATTGGTTGACATTAGTTACACTGCTGTCCTCTCATTCTTTGCTGATCACTTCTTGCAGTGGCTTTTCCAGTTTGCCCAATGTAAGCGTCCAGCTACGTGGCCGTAATTACAAGGGTCATTGCTTTTCCCCTTGCAGATCTTGGCAAAGCATGAACTTCACACTGCTGCCATGTTCCAAGACATGTTAAAATCAGCACCTTTTAACTGCTGCTGAGTGAGCTCTTCAGCTAATTCTCTCAGAGCTCTTGAAGGCAAGGGATCAGATCCTGCCACCAACACAGCTTAGCTTTTGCTGCTCTGTTTTAACTTTCTCTCCCTTGCATGAGAAGGAGGCGTTTCCTCTTCACACTGTTTGCTTCCCAAGTACTGAACATAAGCGGTCATGGAGCACTTCTGCCTTTTCTGCATCATTTATTGCCGATTTCATGGTCACGTCTGGCAGCGTTGTTAGCCCAGCATGTGCCAAACCCTACAACTTTTTGTTGTGTTTTTCTATCACGCAGGCACAGCAGCCTCAGTCTCTAGGCAGTGGGACGGGGCCCCCAAATATGCTGAGACTGGCAGGACAGAGACTTTCTGTCCAGGTTTTTGAGGAGGTGCTGGCCTGGGGCCCAGATTTTTGCCACGTTAGGAACAGCCAGTCTGGATTTCTGTCCAGACAGCGCTTTCGGAGGGCCCGGGCCTGACAGTTGGTGGATCCAGCTTTTTCCCAGACTCTGTTATTCATTCGTACTTTTGTCCCCCTGTGCTGTCCTTTCCTCCCTGCCAGCAGAATACTTGATGTTCTCTCCCCTGTCCTTGCTCCAGAGCCCTTGTACCTGGCTTCTTGCCCTGTCTTCTCCCTCTCCACCTCTGGTCTTACCTGGTGCATGATGAGTTACTGCTAGAAGCGGATTTCCTGGGGTGGCAGAGCTGGATGGGGAGAGGGTTTGGAGGGTCCAAGCTGTGAGCGCTGGTTCAGATCAATGAAAGTTAGTTCTGGGTTAGTTCTGGGTTGGGCTGGTGGGAAGCGGGAGCTTCAGGGCATGTAAGGCTGGCATAGAGTTGTATTCATAGTAGTTAGTATGAGGCTATGTTTTGATCTGTGCTGAAAACACTGTTGATAACACAGGGTTGTTCTGGTTATTGCTGAGCAGTGGTTACACAGAGTCAAGGGCTGTTCTGCTCCTCACCCCACCCCACCAGCGAGGAGGCTGGGGGGGCACAAGGAGTTGGGGGGGGACACAGCCGGGACAGCTGACCCCAACTGACCCAAGGGATATTCCAGACCATAGGACGTCATGCTCAGCATATAAAGGTGGGGGAAGAAGGAAGTGGGGGGACAGTCAGAGTGATGGCGTTTGTCTTCCCAAGTCACTGCTATGTGTGATGGAGCCCTGCTTTCCTGGAGATGGCTGAGCACCTGCCTGCCAATGGGAAGTGGTGAATGAATTCCTTGTTTTGCTTTGCTTGTGCGTGTGGCTTTTGCTTTACCTATTAAACTGTCTTTACCTCAGCCCACGAGTTTTCTCCCTTTTAGTCTTCTGATTCTCTGCCCCATCCCACCAGGGGGGAGTGAGTGAGTGGCTGTGTGGGGCTTAGTTGCCAGCTGGGGTTAAACCGTGGCAGAGCACAATCGTTTCAGGCCCTAGGAGTGTGCTGTGCCTGAAGACCACAGGATGGATCTGATGTAAAGTCCTGATGGGGAAAGGGGGTGAACCAATCCCTCAACTGCCCAAGACTTGCTCTACCTCCTGAAATGTGTCCCTAGCTCCATTTGTTTGACATGTCTAAGAATTGCAAGCAGGCAAGACAACATGCACCCCTTGTGAGACCTGTATCTTGGAGTGTTGTTCCATTGATTGGCCCTTGCCTATCCCAAATTGTCCTTGCCTTGACCATCCCTCTGACTGTGCTGTTGGTGATGGAAGAAGGTCTGGGAGCACTGTGGTAACAGAGCAAGCAATGTCGTTTGATGGTGAGGTTGGCTTCTGCCTTGTGTTGGCACTGTCCTTCAGCACAAGATTTGTTGCCCGGAGGGAGTGATTTGGGACAGCAGAGCATGTGATAGGTCCCTCAGAAGATCTGGGCATCGGTACTGGCATGTGGAGACCCTCATCTCTGAGAATGGGGCTGTCTGGGGAGACATGCTGGGGGCGGTGAGGAAAGGGGTGCAGCCCTTTTCCTACCAGTCCCAGGAAAAGTGCTTTCGGGAAGGCCAACCTAGAAGATGTTTTTTTGCATCCTGACCTTCGTATCTCTCCAAAGACCAGTCTCCTACAAGGGGCAATGCTGGAGCCGAGTGGGAGGTGCCTGGGCCAAACAAGGTCTGAGACTCTTGACACTTCTCTTTTAGGGCATTCTCCTTAAACGCAGTGGCAAGTCTCTCAACAAGGAGTGGAAGAAGAAGTACGTGACGCTGTGTGACAACGGAGTCCTCACCTACCACCCCAGCCTGCATGTAAGTATTGTGCTGGGTTGGGTAGGGGAGCGGGGTGGGACAGAGCAGTGTTCTCCTTCATGCTATAGCTTCTGCTGCTCTTGTAGATGCCACAGTCATAGAGAGTTGCCTGGGAGGTGTTTGGCAGCAGGTGAAAGGCCCAGGCTCCTCCTGCAGCAGGGCCCTGTGCAGAAGGTTCAGCACTAGCCCTCCACAGGGCAGGCGTATTCAGCAGAGCTGTTTTTCACCAGGGTCTGGAGGAAACCTCCTCCCTCTCACGAAGGCTGTCTCTGCAGTGCCAGGCTGGGTGGGAAAAGCTGATAGGAACATGCTCCGCGCAGAATTATGCTAAGTAAATGCATCTTTCTTTTCGCTGTTTCCCTCGTTCAGTCCCTTAAAGCAGGGCTTGCTGCCTCCCTGCATCTGGGGTAAGGAGCAGGTGGAGAACTCCTTGCAGCCACGGCTGATGGTGCCATTTGGGTGTGGAATAATTTTCCTGGCTGCTAGGTATTGGGTAATGGAGATGAGGTGCCTGTGCAGAGCCTGCCGAGCTGAGCTGTCACTCGATGCATCTCTGATCCCCTTCACTGCTTGGCTCAGGCGCACAGCTGCCTCCCCATCCATCTCTGTCGCCTCCCCACTGTGGGGCTAATGACTTCTTCCCCATTCCCTCGTGAGCACAGTTTGCTGCCGAGACAGTGAGCCACGGACAGACACACCTGTGACACTGAGGCCACAGCACCCTCTGCAGAGAGGACGTGCTGCAGCAGGACAGCGGGACAGCGGCTGGGGGCACGGTGGAGCGTGAGCGCAGGGCGGTTTAGGGGTGCTGGAGCAGGAGAAGAGGAAGGCCTTGCACCTCCTGTGCTTCCTGAACGCTCCTGGGCCCTTGATTTGTCCCTGATCTCCTCAGACACACGGGGGTTGGAGCACGCTGAGCCTCAGAGCCTTTCTCCTCATTTCTAACCCTGCGTTGCTAACTCATGGCTTGCAATGCTCGGTCGTCCAGCTCCCGAGCCACTGAGCCTTTTAACCCTCCTATCCTTACGCTGGAAAGCCAGTCATTGCATTTCCTTTCCTTAATTTCTGGCAGCTTTGAGAACAGGTTTTTTTTCTTTTAGCCTTTGATCCCTGTACCACACTGTGGTTCTGCAGTTCCCTAACTTTGTAACCCCATTTTTTGGTCTTTATAGAACCAAACCGGGAGGGAATGGCTGCTGCTGCGGCCTGCTCTGCGTGTGTGCTCACACGCGTGTGTGGGTTTATCACATTTCCGTCGGAGACATCATAGGCCATTATTACAATCAGCTGTAGAGACAGAGCAATTTCTGGGATGTTGTTTAACCGCTCTCAGATGATGCTGCTACACACTAGGTTTCTCTTCTTTTTACACCATTTCTTCCTCAGGGGGTGATCTAGATTGATGTCACTCGCTTTCCTTACTGCACTTCTTCAGCGTTTCATTTCATTGCTACGTTGCCCCAAGCCAAAATCTGCTTTGCTTCCACCTGGTGCTACTGGTGAACCACAGCCCGTTGCTAAGAAAGGTACAAGATGGGCCTCTCCTCCCCTAGGTTTCACTGAAAGCTTTGAACCTTGCACCCAAGATAGGTGTTGTATTGCCCTATATGTTTACCTAGAGCAAGGACTAATTACGCATGGGCCACAGAACACAGAGCTGCTTGCTGCCCAGCTCTGGCTTCTGCAAGGATGTGGGGGGTCTGCATGCTCCCTCCATGGCATTGCCTCCCTGGGAGTTGGGGAAAAGACACGACCATTGTGTTACGTTTTCTACTGCGATGCTGACAAAGGCTTTGCTGAGCAGTGCGCTGTTCCGATTAGCAAAGGCCCCTCTGCCTTGCCTTGCCTTGCCTTCCCTCTGGATATCTGGTTTATGACCTGCTTGGCGGGGACAGGTGCAGGAAGGAAGCCTGGAGGAAGAGGTGGTCCAGAAGAGGATGTCCCATTAGATCCTCTCCTCCCCATCTTCTAGAGTGAATCGGTAGGTGCTGCAGTGCGTTTGTCACTGGGTTTGTCTCCCGTGGCCTGAAGCAAATTCCCATGTCCTTTCACAGGATGACACAAGCAGAGCATGTTAGGACTGAACAGCCTGGGTCACGAATGAAACCTCTGTTCCTGAGAAAGGGCATGTGCTGCTTTGTTACTTCCATTTGAGGCAGCAGCTCTCAGGCCAGCAGGCACGTGGTGAGGTAAGCTGCTGGCAAGAACAAGTATGCAGATCCTCAGTCAAGGAGACACTCGGTGTCCTGAAGTTCCTTCCCTGAGATGTGAAGTCCCAGCTTCTCCCCTGCCTCGCTCAGGGTGAGCCTGTGCTGCCACGTCAGGGATGGCAGAATTCAGGGTGCAGCAGAGGGGTGCCTGAGGGCACGGCTGAGCACTGCGGGGAAGAGGGTCTTTCCCAGCCCCGGTCAGGATGTTCAAGCCCCAGGGCATTTTTGTGCTGCTTTTGTGTTCCCAGTGCCTTTTCCCTGGCATGATTCAGGGCGATTGCTGCCTAGACTTCTCTTCTCTTGCATCTCTGTTATGTTGTCTCCCTGTCCCTCTTGGGATAGATGTAGGTGTCCCAGGGATCAGCAGCCCTGCCTTTCTTCTTTTTCCTCCAGTAGACATATCTGCCCCAGATCTGCCTGTGCCCCACTGGATGATTACTGCATGGCTCTGGCTGGGTCATACTTCTGATTTTACCGACCAAAAGCTTCCCAGCGGGGCTATTCAGCTGCTTTTGGGTGTTTATCACTAGACATGTTTCTGGATCTGAATCTTGGCTCCTCCAGCCCCACGTTGAAGTTTCCTTACTAGGAGTCAGGCTTAAACTGTGGATTTGCAATTACAGGTTGACAGAGAGGGCTCTAGTGAGCTGGGTCCAGCCCTGAAATCAGGCGTTCTGTGACTCCTTGATGGTAGCGTATCTGCCTTGACTACCAGCCTGGACCTACGCTTGGGTCCTAGGGAGCTGTGTGTTCCTGCTCTCAGGTGCCGCCTCTGCCTCCTCTCTGGAACAGTCAGCGGTTGCAGAGACTTTGCAAGCAGGATGCCTGGAGTTGGAGCAGTGGGCAGCAGCTCTTGCTGAAGGCAGGAGTACGTGGGGGCCTGATCCCTGGATTCAGCACAGCTTTCCTTGTTGCGTCTGTATTTTTCTTACCTTTCTGTGAGTGTGTTCAGTGACGGGAGAAGAACAAGTTCTATGAAGAGACCGGTGAGGTTTCCTATCACTTTCCCAAAGCCTTGGAGAGTAAATGCTTCTGCTCGTGAGGAAGGCGTATGTGGTTCAGCCCAGCTTCAGTGGCCAGGCTGTGCTGTGCTGCGCAGAGCTAGAGAGAACATCTCCCATTTTGCAGCCAGTGGAGCCATTCACACAATCACCTTCTGTTAATTCTATCTGCAACATCAATTAAATTGTTTGTAGAAACTAATTGAATGTGGCTTAATCACACATCTTAATAGCTTTCCACGCTTTGAACTCGTTGTTAATTCCAGTAATAAAATGAAATGAGAGAACTGGCTGGGTAATTAGCGAGGAGGCTTGGGAAGAAATTGCTGTTTTATAGCATGTAATAAAAGCGGTGCGCTGGTGACCGCTCTCTCCGGCAGGCAGCCGGCTACCGCAGCAATTGTGCTGAGTTAGGGAAAATCCTCCAGCCCCTCTGAGATTCCCTGCCCAGGGGTGCCACCAGGCTCCCACCCAACCAGGAACAGCTTGGAGTCATGTTTGGTTGGGCTAGTTATCTAGGAATTGCCCGGGGCACCAAAGGGTGGGTGTGTGTCATATGAGGTCAAGTCACCCAAAAGTTGCAACCACAGAAGGGTGTGCTGCCACGCTGCCCCATCTCTTGGGTTTGCTGTGAGGGCTGGATGCCTGCACAGGGGTCTGTGGAAGGGGAAGAGTTCAAGCCAAGGTGTTGAGGTGCTGCTGAGAGGTTGTAACCCTCAGGTAGTCACGTGAGACCACAGAGCATTGCCCATACAGCCCCCATTCGTCTGCTTCTTGGAGCCAAGGGATTGGGAGAATGGTCGCTCTTAAACTGATGTTGTTCATGCCTTTATCTTTTTGGATTTGGAAGCAGACAGGGACCAGCTCTGAGTTAATCTTTTTGGTGACCTCCTTGTGAACTGGAGCAAGCCCAAGCCTCCCTGCAGCAGCCGCAGTCTCACCCTGGACGGTTGCTGCCACTCCTCTCCCAGTTGCAGTGCACATCCCCAGCGCAGAGAGCCAGTGGAGGATGCACCCATGTCGCGATTCCTCCCGGCGTCTCTAGCTCAGCTTTCGGTCCCTGCTCCCTTGAGGTTTGCCCAAGAGCAGGGCAGGGCAGTCCCCTTCTGTGCATCTCTCTGGAGATCACATTGATCGGGTCTTCCCCTTCTGGGGGCGTGAGCCCAAGGAAGAGCCAGCCACATCGGAGAGGGTTAGGGAAGACCCGCAGCGCCCGGTGGAGCAGGAAGGGGGTGGAAGACACAGGAAAGGACGCAGCTCTTGGGAGGGGCTGGAGGTCTGCAGCCTTATTTTGGCTGAAAGATGAGATGCTATTAGGAGACGGGGCAGAATGATATTAAGAGTCTGCACGTGGAATTTTTGGTTGTATATAGTCTACCAGAGGAAATAGTGGAAGCACCAAGTTTTGAATAATGTAAAGCTACGCAGGTGAATGTACAAGGGAGTTATCCTGAGTTGTGGTGTTTTGGGCTTGAATTATCCTAGCTGTGACCCAAGAGGGAATTTCCAGGTATCCCATTACTTACACTGTACTATATTATATTATTAGCTGTTATAGCTGAGTGCTGTGATTAAAAAGACAACGGATGGCAGGGAAGAAGAACTGCCTGCCACCTACGTGCTCTTTTGCTCCATCTAATCTCTGATCCCCAGCCAGGCTCTCACAAATGGGCTTGTCATGGCATCTGACTGCCCATGGCAACATCCCGATGTTATTCATATCAGAGCTGACTCGTTCTGGGCACTGAAAGTGAGACCTGGCACTTCTGCGGAGCCAGCTCTAAGGCACCAGCTACTCATGGGAAGAAGGCAGGTTGGAGTCAAGGCTTTGCATCCATGTTGTCAGAAAATGGCTGGCTGTGGACACTGGGGAAGTTGTAGGGTCTTTCACCTCTAGCCCACCTGACTTAAGTATAGCGCAAGAGAAACCAGCATGTGATGAGCTTCCAAGTCACCTCCAGGTTCCTGGCTGACCATCTGTCTGTTAACCAGTTACCACGTGGATAAATGGATCCAGGGGTTAGTTTTGATTACGTGGATGAGAGGGGAGCTGAGAATGGTGGGCCAAGGCAGGGCTGATCTTGAAGCATTCTGCCTCTGCTCTAGGATTACATGCAGAACGTCCACGGGAAGGAGATCGATCTACTGAGAACTACAGTGAAGGTACCGGGCAAGCGGCTACCCAGGGCAACAACGGCAGCAGCACCCAGCGCTAGCCCCAAAGCCAATGGGCTTGCGAAGGAGAGGAGCAGCGCGCAGCTGACAGGAGGCACAGGTAAGAGTTGGTGTGGGTGCCACAGAGCTGACAGCCATCCTTCCCTCCAGTGCATCAGCAGTGCCTTGCTTTGCTGAGCCGGAAACAAAGCTGTTCTGGAGTTTCTTGCTTTCACCACTTTTCGGGAGTGTCTTCAGTGGGTGTTGGGATTTCTGCGCAGGTCTCAGGTAGGCTCCTGTTGGGATTTGATGCTGGTTAGTGTCCAGGACAGAAGGAGTAGAAGGGCTTGAACTACTGGCACGAACTCCCTGAGAGGAAGCGGTCAAGTCTGATAGCAGAGTTGGTGTGCATGGGGGAAGCTGTTGCTCCCTAAACCAAAGGAAATTTCAACGAGGGTTGTCTGTTGATCCCTGGCAAGTTCTCTTCTGTTTCTTTCCTTTTTCGTGGCCCCCTTTTTCCTCCTCACTTTCCTTTGGAGAAATAGTAATGTGAGGGGCTTGTTTAGTAATTATTCTTCTGTGTGCACATTCAAGAGGTGCAGCTGCCACAGAGAGTGGTGAGAGGAGATGAGGTTGTTGGGAGGCTCTCTGGTTTCTCATGGAGTTCATGCCACACTGCTTACTGCTTCTCCTGCTGCAGGAGGTATCTTGCTCTGCCCAGGGGAGCTGTTGAACTTAGAGCTTTCCTGCCCAAGTTTCCCAGGGCATTGATGTGCCATTACTTTGTCCTCAGGGTTGGTATCCTTGGCCAGGATGGACAGTTTCCACTCGCATTCTTCCTAGTCAACTGTTGGCAGCAGTCTAGTATAGCAGGGTGTGGGTACCTCTCCACTCTCTGTGATAACAAGGGAGTGCTGATAATGCTGCTGATAACAAATCCTTCATAATCTGGTACTGCATGCTGTGCCACGGAGAGTAAACTCGGGTGGGTGTCCACATCCTCCTTTCTCGTCAGTCCTGCTCTGCACCCCAGTTGCATCCTGCAGTCAGGGTGCTGCCAGCACTGTGCTTCACAGCTCTCTGGAGCTGAGGACTCGGCGAGATGGGGTGCAGCTGGAGTGAATGCCAGGAGCTGGCTGGGGTCCTCAACATCACACACAGCTTAAGGAATGCAGCATGCTAACATCGCTGTGTTCACGTGGTGCCAACTGTGAAATAAGCCCTTCTGAACCCAAATTGCTGTTTCTGTAGAGTCAGAATTAGTCTGCAGACCAGATAAACTGCCAGTGAATGATTGCAATTATTGTCTTTTTTGACCAAAGGTCTGCAACTCTGCCTGTTTTCTGCCACAGCTCTCCACTCTACACTGTCATTTCTTCACCACCGCTGTACACCGTCAGCATGCCCAAGTGTGGTACAATTCCCGCCTCTGTACAGAGGCACTTCTCAGGCGTGCATTTCTAGGGTGCTTTGTTTGAGCTCCTACTTAAGAGAAGCTTATCAGAGCTGTAGGAAGAATTCAAAGACAAACCACAGAAAAGCTTATGCTGGTGTCAAACCAAGTGCTCACGTAACCCTGTATCCTGCTTTCAACAGTCATCTCAGTCCTGTTGGGCTCACAAGAGCAGATTGAGATGTGACTTGATTACTGATTACTGCTGCTTGGAAAACCAGCGCCTAGAAGTGAGCGCTGTGCGAGGCCTTTCAGTCTGGTTGACAAAGCTTGAGGAGACGCAGTGTGTGGAGGCTGAAGTTAGAGCAATTTAAACTTGAGAGGAGATGTAGTTTCCTAGCAGGGAGGGTAATTAAATGTTGGAATAGTTTATCTGGAGAGCTGGTGGACTTAGCACTGCTTGAAGCCTTTAAAATGAGATTAGTTATCTTTCTACAAGATATGCTTTAATCCAGCTCATGTGTGTGTCGCTGCATGCATGTGTGCAGGGGATCAAACTGGATGGATACAATGGTCTTTTCTCGTGTAGAAATCTGTGAATTTGAGATCCCCTGTTCACCGTCTTCTCCCTGGGCCCCTGAGCAGAACAGCGCTACTGTGCTACCCAGGGCACGTGCATCAGCACGGGGCTCAGCATTAAGACAGTAACCTTAATCAGATTTCATGTATCTTGGCTTTGGGTGGTTGTCTGCATTGGTCAGAAAGGTTTTTTTCTCCTAGTACACAAATGGTAAGATGTTTTCTGAGGAATTTTTTCAACTCACTCTGATGCCTCCAAGACTGATTGCAGCTGACGATGCAGTCGCCACGGTAAGTGCGCTGACATGATAAAAATCCTTTGAGGTGACTTGCTTATATCGCTGTGTAATGCAGAATCCTGGATTTGGGGTCAGTAAAGAATCTGCCCTGCTTCAAATTAGCAGGGACTTTGCAGTTTTGCTGCCTTTGGGGCTAGAGATGGGATTGGGGTCCACTGGGCATCTCTCATCTAATACATGCTTTGGGCAGCTGGAGAGGGAGCACCTCAAAATTTGCAGTTCTCTGCCAGTGCACAAGTTAATCTTCAGAGGACGTGAGCTTTGGAGACCTGGATGATTTGCTGTCTTACACCATGAGTGTCTGGGTAAAACCAAATGACCTGTGTTTAGAGTTCAAAGCAGGTGGTCCATGGTTTCTTTGTGACCTGAAGTCCACCAAGGTAAGTGAGTGTGCTAATTAATGTCCACTACATGCACAGTACTTACCCAGGGGCAAGAAAAAAAGTAGTAGATAAAGGGGAGGAGGAGAAAAAAAAGGTAAATTATCTCACACTGCCCTGTATGCGGATAAAATACACGTATGCAGCACTCTGGTGATGATTCAAAATAACCTCCAAAGTAGGTACAGACAGTACAACTTGGAGCTAAATAAAGTAAGAATGGGGAAGAAGCTTATATGTGTGAAACCCGTGGGACTCTGAGCTCAATGAATGATTGTACCCCCGTATTTAAACCATTAAAGAAGGCAACTTTACTGTAGTCAGAGTTGGTTTTTATTTTAGGTTGCATGTGTTCCCATTGTAAACCCTGTTTTCAAAGGCACAGAACGCTGTCAGACTTGGCAGCTGCCTTATGTCCACCTAAGGCTTACTTTTTGTGGAACGTATATGCAAATGTGATGTTGTATGTGCCCAGGGAGGTTGTGCAGTCTCCTTCCTCAGAGATAATCAAAAAAAGTTCAGACACAGTCCAGGGCAGCTGGCTCTAGGTGGCCCTGCTTGAGCAGGGGGGTTGGACAGGACGACCTCCAGAGGTCCCTTCCAACCTCAGCCATGCTGGGATTCTGTATTCATTTTGTCAATATTACAAATTTCTCACCAAGAGCTGTAAATCTTCAGAGATTTGATGCAAAGATTGCCTAGAAGCGTAAGTTTTGTCCTCAGTTAGAAACTTTTTTCGTCTTTATCCCTTGGAAAATATATTGGGGTTTGATCAAAGTTCTGGAAGTTGGTTACTGAAAGCTCTGGAGCACCTAATCATCTCCTGGGCTGTCAAGAGCTCCTGGCAGAATGGTCTCTGCTTTTCTGTGATATTTTTTCTTCACCTTCCAACTGTAATGTCCTCCTAACTTTCATTCTTGTATGATATTTTACTGGTAAAGAGACTATTCAGAGACAGAAGAGTAGCTGAGGTCAAGCATAGGTTCTGTTAACAGGATTAGAGCTAACTAAATGCAAATAACAGCATTAGTTCATTTACGGCTGAGCCCTAAATCAAGCCCTTCGACATCAGGAAATCCTAAAGCACAGGCAACTGGCCTGTGTCACCCCTGCCAGCTTGTACTCCTTGCCTGCTGTGTTAGTTGCAGGCAGTGCTGTGCGCAGTTAGGCCTGACCAAGCAGACCAGCCTGGGAAGCAAAGCCCCACGCCTGGACCTCTGCGGACTCGGAGCAGCATGTTCTTCATCTGTGTCTCGACACAGGGTTTGCTGTTTGTGCGTTGTGCTCGCTGTCTTCCCAGTTATGTCCTGGAAGACCAAGAGGACGCCTGGGAAGTGGCAGCCAAGGGGAGCTTGTCCAAGAACATTTTGCATATGCCTTCCAGAAGCATCTCTCATATGCCCAGATATTTCCACGGCACTTTCTTGCCACCTTCTTGTCCCCTAGGTTTTCTTTGGAGACTGGTTGCAGACTACCATTGAACCACTTGATCCTCTGACATTATGGTTCGGCCGTGCTGGCTGCTGAGCTGTTGGGTGTTCCTGGCATGGTTCTGGCTTATGGCAAGGACTCTCGTGGACAGCACCCTAGGAAGCAGTGCAGGCTGGCACACAGATTTGGGCACAGCTTTTGGGGAGAGAGAGTAACCATGTGTAGGCAAAAGCTTAGTTGTGCCACGGGGTCTCAGGACAGACGGATGGTGGTGTTGGCGTGCACGTCTCTAGAGGGACCTCTCTCGGGGCTGAGCGGGTGGCCAGGCCACTGCTTCAGGCTGACTTTTCCATGGTGGAGCAGCACCTCGGCTGCTTTGTGCATACCCATGGCTGGCACGGATCGGGGTCCGGCATGCACCAGGCAAGCCAGGAGAGGGGTCCGCCCCAGTGCACACTGCTGTTTTGCTCAGTACCCCATGCTGACACAGGGTTTTTAAGCAAGGGCCCTGACGGCTCTTGTGTTCCACTACAAAAAGAATCCCTTTAGTGGCACAGATGTGGTCAGGGACAGTGATGAGGTCATCTGCCTGTTTGAGCCATTCCTCCTTTACCTAGGGCGGGAGGGTGTTGCATGTATGCGCTCCACCTTCCACAGTCATCGTCACAAGACTTCTTTGGGCCAAGCATCCTGCATCAGGAAAATGAGTGGCCTTATCATGTGAGACACGCAGGGAGGAAAGGGGATGTGACACTGAATTCCTGGGAAGCTGCAAGCAGCGGTGGGGCTGGGACTCGCCTTCATAAGCGCGCCCGAACAAAACATCTCGTCACTTAGATGAGAATATATTGTGACTGATGTGCGTGAAGGCTAAGAATATGTTAAAGGTATAAGAGATACATGGATATAGATACAAAGAGAGTAAATGCTTCTTACGATTTATAAAGCATTACTCAATATAAAAACAGTCCAAGAAGTGCTTTGAGTAGCAAAGGCATTAGTGCCTCA
This sequence comes from Pandion haliaetus, assembly GCA_013401275.1. Classification (NCBI taxonomy): domain Eukaryota; kingdom Metazoa; phylum Chordata; class Aves; order Accipitriformes; family Pandionidae; genus Pandion; species Pandion haliaetus. The sequence goes on along the minus strand of VYZV01007272.1, from coordinate 58,228 downwards.
GTAAGCCATCGGTACTGCATTGGCATGAAATGGGAGCGCAGGCAGGCCTTGGCAGAAGGAGAGATACACCGCAGACGGATTAAGGTTACATGGGGAAGCACGCCACTGCAGAGATCAGGCTGGTTGTCAGCTTCCATGTCGGATTCAGTGCTTGGATTGGTTAGCTCTCTGATGGAGGGGGTGGTCATATGGATGCTTAACCCCAGCTTTTGGAGCTAGATAAGGGTGCAGACATGAAGTGGTCTTGCTGATGGATGCTAAGACAGCATTACATGTTTTTATTCCTCGTAACAGTATCTTTCTGAAGTTGGAGTGAAAAGTCAGATGTTTTAGCATCGCTTAGTGAATCTTTATTTTACAGTTAAGTCTTCCTTCTTGTTGAGGCAAGATGAACTAGGTTGGAAAATTCTGGGTGCATTGCACAGAGGTAACTGCTCAAAATAGAGCAGGAAGCACTGGCACTTCTGGCCAGCTGCACCCTGACATGTGAGGAGGGAACCCCAAAGCAGGCGGCCATTTCCTAGCACGGTCTAAAGGCCCTGTGTAAAATGGGCACTACCTGGTGTCCGTCTGGGGAGAAATCCTCTCAAGCGGGCACTGGTCGGCACCCTCCAAATGCACCTGAAGCCAACAGACACCCACGCTTGCAGGTGCTGGTGGGGTTTGGTAGTACGAGCCCTGCCACGGCTCCGTCCCGCACAGCTCTGCCCGTCTGTGCCGCAGCCGGGGCTGCTCCTGTGCGGCCCCGGCCCAGCCGTGGTGGGGGCGGCTGGCAGGGTGGGGGGTCCCGCCTGCCCTCACGGGAGGACGGTGCGGGGCACGGCAGTGCTGCCAGGCCTGTGGCCTCTCCCGGGAAGAATCGACACCGTCGGCCATCACCAGGGCTCGGGTGGCGGTTCACAGGCCCCCCACCTTGGCGCTGGGTACACATCCAAACCACTTGCGCCTCTCCGGTGACGGCTGGAGCTTTTAGGGACAGTTTTGGCGTTGGCGCGGCCCTGGTGCCACAGCTGGCTGTCGGGCACCTGCACCAGCGCTGCGGAGGCTGGAGGGGACCGCGGGGCGCACCGGGCCGCGGGCACTTGGCAGGGTGCCGTTGTGCGAGGGGCGCAGACCCGGCCTCCCCCGGGCCACGGAGGACTCACCCGCGTCCCTGTCCCGCCAGCCCCTTCGCCCTTCCTCCCCCCGGCGGGGCGGGCTGTCCTGCCCCGTGGCGCTTTGCCCTGCCTGGCTGGTGCTGGGTGTCCGTGGAACACGCCACCCCCTTAGGCCGCATTACAGTGCGTATGCACGCAGCTCACGCTAGAATTGTCCTGATGGACTCCGTCTCGGCATTTTCCAACTTTTGGTGTCTTAACTTCATAATAAAGATGGTTTTTTTCCCTTTTATACATACTGGTAATACAGCTAAAAGACCCATCCTTTTCTGAAGAGCAGACCACCTGCTCTTTGTCTGGTCAGATTTATACCCTCAGTTCGGTGAAGGACTGGGCCAGCTGAACACCGTTACTCTCTGAGCGAGCCTCCTGTGTCAGGAGGTAGGAGGCACCATTGGCTGGAAAGATGCTCGGCTCTTTCCTGGGCACCTGGGCCAGGCTGGCATGTAGGAACAAGGCACTTTTTCCAGCAGCCAGTAGATGTGGCTCCTTTATTCCTGACCTCCTCTCTTCTGCCTGTGCTCTCCTCCTCTGCTCGCTTCTTCCTGCCCTCAGCTGTCCCTGCCTCTCCCACCAGCGACTCTGTCCCTTGCTCCCTTTTCCTCATTGCCAGCACTGCTGGGAAGCTGGTGATGGGCAGTGTGAGCACAGAGAGGCATCCTGGTGCTCTGATTCCCCAGACCTAATACTACAGCAGCACCGGGTGCCAGGAGAAGCAATTGCTCGTGCCGCAAGTCAGGCTGCATAGAAATAGGCACATATCCTTATCCTGTTCGTGTCAAAGACTCTCATAGACTGAAGGATCCGTCTGTACTTTTCCGTTTGTCTGATTTTCCGCAACTAGAAATGAGACCACCAAAAGCACCTAGGTTAGTCGGAGCATCCCTGTGTCTTGGTTTCTGGGTCAGATGTGTCCTAAAGAGATAGTGATACTTGCTAAAGGGCTTTATTGAAACTACTAGTAGAAGTTCTTCACAAGCAGTGGGAACTGTGGAGACTCCTGAAGTCTCAAAGGAAGAGCACAAGTGGGTACTGGCCTTTGGAGGAAGCTGGGAAAGAGTTCTTGGCAATTACTGCTCGGTCTTGTAAATCCGTGGTCAGGTGAGATAGTGCTGGCTATGGTCCAACGATGGAAACGCCTGTGTTATTCAGGGTTTCTGGATTGGAGCAGTACTGGGCCAGATGCTGGGCACACCAAGCACGGGCAGCTTCCGTCAAGCGCAGCTGGAGCAGACGGTGCCCAGCAGTGCCCAGGTGAGCTCTGGGCACGTAGCTTTGCAAGGTGACGCGGGCATCTCGCCAGCCAGAGTGCAAGCAGCACCTCGCAGTGTCTGCTGTGCCAGGCAAACCCAAGTGGTGTTTGGGTTGGAGGGGACGGGAAAGGGATGTGCAGATCTTGCTGCCAGAGCTTAAGGATGCTGTTTTCTGGGTGTAAATTGGCTGTACGGAGCCTGGAAGCTTGTATTCACTGCACGTGTGGCAGTGCTGGTTCAGGTGTCTTCAGATCCCTGCAGGTCCTCTTCCCACTGGAATATCACTTCTCTTGCACGCTTCTTCAGAGATCCCCACGTGTATCTTTGCTGTAGTTCAGCAAGCTCACCCTTTCTGCTTCTTTGCCCCATCTGTATCTCATTCAGTGTGTGTTTCTGGCTTGAAGAATGAGGGCAGTTCTTATTCAAAGCGCAGACTGGATGAAAATGAATTTTTTAGTGGGGAAGGACAGATGGTAGCACAAGAAAAATATGGAGGCAATGTCAATCAGCATGAGAGACTGGTCTCAGCACAGCTGCAGCCCTGAGTTCCTTCTTTGCAGAGGTTTGTAGGGACCTACTCCAAAGCAGTCAACACAGGGGAAAAGGGCATGAAGCATACTGCCTGAAAACGCGGTATGCAATGCCTGTGCACGTACTTACATGCACACTTAACGTGGGCATGCACAGAGCACACGAGTCTATTCCTTGACACTGCATTGCAGCTGAGCAATGTAAAAGGAAGCCAAGCAGCTGAACGCTGGAAAACCTGCCTTCAAATGAGAAGTTGGAGTGTAAGGAAAAATCAGCAGAGATTGCTGAGATTGTTGTGGTTGCAAGCAGCTCATGGAGGCACAGTTTCCAACAGCAGAAGGCTGTCTGATCTAGCAGGCAGAAGCAGTGCAGATGCTCTACCTCAGCCAGAAATGCTGAGCTAATGCAGCAATCCCAGGTGAGATTTTTCTGGCCAGCATTGCACAGGCAGCCGGGCTAGGTGGCTTGGAGGTGGGACTAAAGCAAACAAAGCGTGGGAGAGCCAGAGCATGGTATTAGGGGAGGAGGTCAAAGGAGAAAACTCTGCCTGTCTCATGGTGGCTCAGCATGGGTCTCTCCAGGTCGCTGAGAACCATGAGCCTCCCATGGGATTTGCTGGCAAGCCGTGCGGGAGAGCAAAGATTGCACCAGTGTCTCTGGTGCAGAGGAGGCCGAGAAGAATGAGCCGAGTTGGTCCCAGTGCAGGGGTGTGAGCTTAAGCACTGGAGTCTTTTACATGGCGGGGAGAGCTGGAAGGGGCTGATGCTGCTTGATCGCCTCCGCCCTGAGGAACAGTCCGCGTGGTCTGACGTGTGTCAGGGCAGGCTGTGTGTGAGCCCTCCTCCTCCTCCTGCTGCTGCAGGATTGCTTCTGTAGCTGAGGCAGAGCATTTCCTCAAGTGTGTCCGTGGTGGTGGAGGCACTGCTTGGGGTGCAGTGTCTTGGCTGATGCGTGTGTTTGCTCTGAAGTGACGAGGGTCCAGCTGTCCCCTGGCTAAGTTCAGAGTGCTTCCATTGATTCACAGCTCCACTGGCCGGAGCAGCCGGCCAGGCTCCTCGGGCACGTGCCGGAGAGCCCTTGATGCACTGTGCATGGGTGGCTTGCCTCTCTCCTCGGCTGTTGCGCCAGGTGGGGTGATGGGGAGCCTGTGCTGGTCTCAGGCGCTCAGCAAAGCGCCGGGGAGCCCAGCCTGGGCTGGAGATGGTGCTGGGTTTCCAAGCAGCTGCAGGATTTTTGCCAGGTTCATGCGACGCCTAGCAGCACGCTTCGTTGTCACTTCCAGAGCGGATAGCCCGGGAGCGCGTTTGCACAAGGCAGGCGGGAGGAAAGCACCTTGCCATTGCCGGCGCCCGCCAGGCCGCTGGCGCTGGGGGAGCGTGGCAGCGGCGGGGCCCCCCCTCTGCCAGGCCCGGTGCGTGTGCACTGCCCCCCGATGCTCTGCCTCTGCAGAGTGAGGGATTGGCTCCCCCAGGCCGGGGTTGCTGAGCCTGCTGTGATCATGTCACGTCGGGCTCCGTCGATGTTAACATCTCATTATCTTTGTTACTGTAATTACATTATCCGCTGCTTTATGCAGAATTATTCTCCGAGGACTAATTGATGGATCCATGTTTAATTCATTAATCATTAGCATCAAATTCGACAATTACAGTGCACACTGATTGTGGAATTTCAAATGTAATGAGGGAAGAATTAACAAAGAAAAGGGAAAACCTGTTTCCCTGGCATACTGCTGCTCGCCGTGGGGGACAATGACATTGAGGGAAGAAGAGGCAGCAGAGAGCAGGGTGGTGCAGGTCATGGCAGACAGGAGGCTGGTGGGATCATCTTGTGCCTTTCTCCTAGTCGTGGCTGCACAACGTATTCTTTCAGGTCGGAGCAAAGTCATTAATCTCCTACGAAAGAACGGGTATTTGGGTAGTGGGGAGGAAAAGCTCAGGAGAACAAAGTTGCCTTCCCTGCTCTGCAAATAGCCCGTGGGTGCAGGAGCAGCACATCTCACCCTGCCGTGGCAGGTTTCCAGGAACACCAAGAACATCCCTAGTGTACACATGTGCTCACACACTTCGCAGGGAAAGCCGGCTGGTCAAGGTGTGGTGTCTTCAAAACGAGCTTGCTGCCCCCATGATTCACCCATAATCCTGTGGCTGGTCTGTTCCCTGCACAGTGCATAGGACCTGCTCTTAAAATCTATGGCTACCTCTTGTCATTTCAGTATTTCCTACTCTGAGGCAGGAATCCTGTAACACTAGTCTCTTTATTTTGGTGCCCGTGGACTAGTTAGCAGAAAGCAAGCCAGAGCAGTCTTTCCAGTCCTGCCCCATCAGCCGGCGGATCTGGTCAGGACCAGGGTTGGTGCAATATCCCTACACAGCTGTTCCAGTACCTGATGTGGATACGCTCCTTCCTTCCCTCCAGATGTGCTACTGCAGGGTCTCCTTGCTTATGGAAAAGGGCAGCTTCTGCTTCATATCTTGGTGGTCCTTGCCACTTTACTCAGTCTGAGGATGTAGACAGGCCTTCCCTGGCACCTTGTGTTGCGTCAGTTAAAGAGCCAGGGATGCTCGGTTTTCTGTTGTCACCCTTGACTGAGACATTGGAACTGGCTGCCAGCTTGTGCCCAGTCTGCTTCACTGCAGCGCAGTTTGATTTAAACGGAGGTTTCCAGCTTGGTTTGCCTGGCTGCCACAGCTGCAGTCATGGCAAGCAGCTCCATGGGCAGTGGCAGCAGCAGCTTCTGAAGCTACCGGGGTGAGTGCCCCCGGCCGAGGGACCCATTTCCAGCCGGGCTCCTTTCACCTCCTGCAGCGCGGGCCCTTCCCCGCAGGCAGGCCCTGCCGCAGCAGCCCTGCCTGCCCGTGCTCCTCTCCAGGGCTCGCCGCAGCCGGCGGGCAGGCACTTGCAGAGGGACTGGCCGGGTCTGATGCTTCCTGCAGGAGCGAGGCGGGGGCCTGCTTCTCTGAGCGGGGCCGAGTGCTGCTGGCTGGGAGTCCGGTGCTAAACCACGGCTGGCCGTGATTTTGGCTAGCTCACTTTGCTTTCTGTTGAGTCTGACTGGAGAAGTTCAACATCAGTTACTGTTCTTCAGCCAAGGGCCAAGGACTTGGACGTGGGGACGCCAAAGCTGAAAGGAAGAGGGTGAGGGTGTCTGTGGTGTTTGTCGATGTGGGACCTTTATCCTTCCCAATAATACATTAAAGGGTTGTTTGTAGTCTGAAGATGAAGCAGAGATCAGAGATTTAGTAAAACTTATCTGTAAGTAATATTTTGCATCATGAATCATGTATAAAATACTGCAAATTCACATGTATATTATAAATATTATAAATTCACTATAACATTCATATGGTAACATCTTACGAATGTTTATCTGGCTGCCTGAAGTGGGAGCATGAATCCAAATGTGAGGTTGGAGCCATTGCATGAAAGGATTTGCATTGAGTAGAAGCTAGAAATTGTCAGGACTTCATGGGGGAGAGAAGGAGTGCATTGGGAACTTGAAGGGCTTACGCGAGGCAGGACAGTTCCAGCAAACCTTGGTGCTCAGTCCTTGTGGTGGGCAGAAGCCTGAAGAACTGAGATATGCTGGATCCGCTTGAGGCTTTATTTGCTAGGTATATGCTAGAGTTAGGATGAATTTCGTATTTCTAAGTGTTGTAAGTCTGTTCTCTCAGCTATTGTTATTTCTTCCTCTAGAAGGAAAACTGAGGCAAAGAGAAGGTAAAGCCAAAATTGTCAAAAGCATCTGCTAACTATGTGCCCCCAGTTTAGAACCTAAGAACTGCTTTCACTTTCCCAAGAACTTAGCCTTTTGTTAGCCCTTTAAAGTGTAGCTGTGAGCAGTGAGCTCCTGTTTATTAGTCCTCGGAGTCTCCACCTGGGCACTTGGAACAGGAGGAACACATTATTAGTGGCTGGTTTTGACAAATGTTGGTATAAGTGACTCGAACAGTAGCTCTGGGAATTTTGCAGTGGTGTCTGGATTAGCTCCCTTGCCCCCAAAGGACATAATCGGTTCCTTAGCCTTGGGCTGCCCCTGCTTTCCCTGCTGCCTTCTGTGTTGTTCTTTTGGGCACCTTGATCCTGCATGAAATCTTTCAGAGGTCTTGAAGATAGCAGACCACCTCGCTGCTCATCATCATCCCCGTCATCCTCAGGTGAATGCTGGCCCAGTCCGCCAATTCATCTCCAGCCCACTGTCCTTCATGTGGGCAGGACGTGTGCAAGCACTGGCCTGTGCAACGATCACCTTTGTGTCTCAGCAAAGTGGCGCTTGTGTAGAGCTGTTGGTCGGCACCACCGTACTGTGCTGAGCTATGTGTCCACTGTAGACCAAGGGGATGGGATTTTTCGAGCAGCGGTGGGTGAAGACATGCTAGCTGCATTGTACCCAGTGCCGGAGGTGCAGGGAGCGTACTGCAGTCCATTTCCAGCCTGGTCTGGGGAACTGGATGTCCTGCAGTGGTTGGAGTATGTTAGGTGCAGTGCTGCAGCAGGTATTCCTCTTTAGTTGCACCTGAAAGACATCCATTTTGCATGCTCAGAGACTGCTCAGGCACATGTACCAAAGGCACTGGCCTGGCCGGTGCAGACTCGACTCAGAGCCTGCGCTGCCCGGCCATCGCTCCCTGGGCTGCGTGCTGAGGCAGAGCGTGAATGGCACTGTCCACTTGATCCAAGTCCTTCCTTCCCCAAAAAAATCATTCCTGTGGGCCCATTCTGAGCGCAGGACCTCTCCCAGTGACTCCTGTGGCAGGGTGGTCAGTTGACTAATGTGGGGTTAACCCCTTGATTTGGAGAGGTTTACCCGTGGCTGTGGGTTAGTTACCGCTGGCTGTTCCTGCACAACCTCTGAGTGGGAGACTGGTGATTCTGGGTTGAATGTCCTCTCCCTGCTCAAGGGACTCAGTTACCTGTAACGTGTTTTGGTGGTTTACAATATTCTGTACACGGTAAAAGTGTTAATTTTCTGTATGTTTCGCAGAGTCCATGAACTTCAGCTCATCCCCAGCTTTCGATAAATGCCTCACAGTCTCTGTGGATGTGCTGGTAGATACCAGACCCAGGAGCGAGATGCTTGCCAGCCATGTCTCCAAAGGCTGGCTGTCCTACCCCCACCTCGCTGGCTGCCAGGCTCCAGGGTTAGGCCGGGCCCTGGTCAGTGGGAGACTCAGGTTGTCTCTTTGGTTTTGTTAGGGACTGCAGGGGTTGACTGGCAAACTGCTTCTCGCGGTCTCTCAGTTCTTCCATCTGTACAACAGGAATGGCTGTGCAGAGCGTCCTGCTTCCCAGAGGGCCACTGCAGCCCTGGCACTGCAACGTGCTCCCAGATCCTCCCCGCGGGTCCCAGGGACAAAGAACAGTACTGTGTCGTGCTTCCTAAATTGCTGAGCAAGGCTGCTGTCACAGGGTGTTACCAGGACATGCCATGTCACGGTGGCAGTAGTATTTATGGTATTGCAACATACTGCATCCTTAGGTTTTACGACAGTTTTGTCTCCCTTTAGACGGCCAGCTGGCTCACTCTTGCCTGTAGGTAGGCAGCAGAATGATTTTTCCAGAATGAGTCTGCCCTTGTGGGAGGAAGGAAATGCTTTTGCTGGGGGTGAGATCAGCTGCACTAAGGTGTTTGAGATTTATCTGGCATGGCAAAGGTGTATACCAGTACTGCAGGTCTGAATTGGGGCGTGCTGTGGCACATCAGCTGAAACTGCTGATCTGTTGGTTGTAAAGCGGAAAGGCACACTGAGCTGCTCAGCTGAGATATCCTGGACGCTCTGTGAATATGCAAAGTTGTTACTGAGTTGTGCAAGTTGGATTGTGTTTGCACCAGCCAAGAGAGTAGAGATGTGGGGGTATCTGTGAGGCAGAACAGCAAGGAGCGACTCACATGAAATCCCTTACCAAAACCCACAGTCTGCATACAGTCCATAGCAGCTCCTTGTCTGCCAGTCCACGTTCCTCCAGAGCCTGCCCTCATTACGTCTGAAGACCATTTTATCTGCACTGGAGCTATTATGTGAAAGTACTGGTAGCCTATTCAGTCATACAGAAAAACTATTACTGCTGTATCATTTTCCAGCTTTACTGGTGACTCTGCAGACGTTTGCAAAGATGCTTACCATTCTCAGAGAGTTGACGACCCAACTATCTTGAGCGTATTAAGTAGCTTCATCTATCACGGTTTCCAGAAGGGGCTTGTGCTCCCCTTGTCAGAGCATGACTCCTCTGTGGAGCTGGTGAGCCAGGAACCATGCCTGGGAGCAGAGCTGCCTGCTCCCACCACTCCTAGGAGCTGTAGAACCTGTCACCCAGCTGTGAAAATGAGGTTTCAGCTCCAACCTGGGGCTGGGGTTCTGTACAAGCATGGCGAGAAGGGCAGCACCTTGCTTCAGACCTGCTCTTTTTCTTGCCGGCTTCCTTTGCCAGAAATCTGGCTGCAGTTCTCTGTTTTGACCTGCCAGTTGCCAGAGGTTTCTGTCCAGAACCTGTTCTACCTTTGCCCCTTTTAGAGGGGTGCTCACCCGTCCCTCGGCTTTGTATGTCCACATCCAGAACCTTGCTGCCTGGGAGGTGTGAGCACTCAGCTCATTGGACTTGCAGGTTGGGCATCACGGACACACTTTATTGTGAGTTTTCTCAAAAGGCAGCTTGTCTGGTGTGTGACAGACTGCCCTGGCTATTCCTCTTCAGTTTTCACCATCATCCACAGCTGTCTTCCAGCATATCCAACCCTTCTACCTTTTATCCTTTAGACCATGGCCATGGTGTGACTCACACATGGTCAGCAGTCATGTTCTCCAGGAGTATGCAGGGTAAGCGTGCTGGGGTACAGTTTGTACCTGTGACCTCGGGCTTCACTCAGACTGCAGAGCATCACTCAGGTGGCCTGCCATTGCCTGACAAACCCTGTGCCCAGAGGAGATGTAGGACCTTCTCAGGTCTGCTCCATGCCGCCCTTCCAGGGAGCCCAGCCTCTGCAGCTCCAGCACTGCACACTGCATTTTGCCTCTAGACACAGGACACGAGCCCCAGTGTCCCCATGAGAAGGACCTGCAGGTGCAGCCCTGTTCTGTGGAGGTGGCCACTAGTGTGAGAGCGTCCGGCCACGCTGGGCCCAGTGATGCCATCACAGCCCTGGCTTTGCTCTGCATCCCTGGGGTGGGCTGCCCTCTCCCTTGTCCAGACCAGTGAAGGAGCGAGGCCGTGCCCCAGTTGCCATCGCTCAGACCCGTCTCCCCACACGGAGCTCCTGGTCCTTGGGACTAGCAGCACCATTAGCAGTGCAGGCAGGGAGAAGCTCGCGGGAGGAATCGGAGCACGGAAGGGAGCTGCCAGTGCTTCCTCCCCTCCCCACCCCGACTCTCTGCCCTCCCTGATGAGAAACCAGAGATTGATTTTCTCCGACCCAACAGTATAATCACTAACCCTAATTAGAGATAATTACTGGGACTTGATACACTTATTACTTGCTAGAACACTAAAGGAGCTGTGCATTGCAGGGCTGAACAGGGAAAAAGGCCTCAGAGAAAGTGAGGAGGAGAGGAACAGGGAGGAGAAAAGAACAAGGCAGACAGAACACTCTGATGATTACAGCCCTGCCCAGGGACGATGGAAGTGCCGAGGGAAGCCAGATGGGCACGCAGCTTTGTCACACAGGGGCAGCAAGCCAGCCCCATTGGCTGCAGTTGTAGTTGTAAGCATCCTGCATTTCTGAACATCTGGCTCTGGGTGTCTTGCACAGGGCACCTGTAAAAATGAAGAGGGTATAATTAGTAGCCACCTGTGAAAAATCTCAGTATAAATAACTTGCCCCACGTTGCCAAGGAATACTGGGGCGACAGGGTAGCTGGTATTCTCCTGGGGTGGACTGAGGACCTTTTCCAGAAAACCGTGCTTTCTCTTCCATGCAGACCATGCTTGTGCTGCAAGAGGGAGAGGGGCAGGGGAGCAACTTCTTACAGGCAACAAGTTCATGCCCTTTCTGCTGTCACCCAGTCCTCCTGCCAGCTCATGCCTTCTTGGGAACCAGGCTGCCACTCCTGGTTTGAGTCCCCCTTCCAGACCTCTCCTCTGCTGCTCTGCGCTACAGGCACATGGGGTCAGTGGCTGGGGTCTTCATTCTGTCGCTGGACAGTGAGGTGCCCCAGAGGAAGGTGCAAAAACCTATTGCTAGCAGGCAAGGGATAGAGTCTTCCTGATACGGGCTTGCTCCAGATAGAGCAGTGCTAGCTCTGTCCCCTCCTAGGGACCTGTGCAGAACTTCAAGCTGATCCATGGTCTCTCTTGGTATTGTGTACACTGGGCGGTTGCGTTGCTGTGTGCCAGGCAGCCTCTGTGGGCAGAGCAAGCAGGGGTGTATAAAACATGTTATGAGTGAATAGCTTTAGAAACGGAAGTTATGTAAGAAAATATAATACAATTCTAGCTTAAGCTGAATGGCCTTCTCAGTTGCTAGTGTTCGTGAGCTGTGTGCAAATGCAGGTTTTTCATCATTCACTGCAGTGCTTGTCCAGGTCCACACTTCTGCAGCAAACCCAAAAAGTTCTGGGTCTGCTTCCTTCCTTCCTGCGATTTTATATCAGACTCAGCTTCCTGCTTCTGGCTGTAAATGCAAATGGTGATTTGTATCATTGCAACCTGTCACGATTATCTGTCTCCCACCGCTGTCTTGGTGGTCTCTTTTGGACTTTTCAGCTGCACAGTATCTTTTCTGGTTTGTATTTTAAACAGTATTGCTTGTAGGTTTTCTGCAGCTTATGATTTCAGGTTTCTACAGAGACTGTAAGTGACTCTTCTGGTCATATTAACAGACCAGGAGAGAGATCCGAAACAAGGACCATTTTTCCTTCATCCACTCCCCACTGCTCATTCCCAGCACTTCGGTTTGCATGTCTCAGAAACAGTTGCTGAAGTATTTCATTATAGCACGTTGGAGAGTAAATTACATTATTGTGGTGATGATAGTCACTGAAGGGCTTAGCCAAGTGACACTAAAGCTTCCTCAGACTTTCTGAATCCTACTGGTTCAAAGAAGCCCCCATGATGAAGGCAGTAGTTACCCTCATCTAAGCAGATGAGGAGAATGAATCACAAAACTAAAAGTCAGTAGTGGCTTAGGTAAAAGTAACCTTGACTTTGTTGTACTGGTGTTCAGGCAGAGTAAAATTCAAATCAGAAGTAGAGAGTATTAAACACAGACACATGCACACAAAAATATATATCCGAGCCAATTTCACAAAGCTGAAAGCAATTATGAGCCAGATCATTTGGGAGAAAGAACTTAAACAGAAGAAAAAAAGTGAAGCATAATTAGGAGTTTTGAAAGAACATTTTACTGGATACCAGAAAGTTAAAGTCAAAAGGAACGTTGCACTGCTGAAAAATCTGTTAATCTGGGTTAAGAGGAAACGTAAACTTTTCTCTCTCTCTGTCCCGATAGTAAAGAACGCACAGGAACAAAAGAAAGTGGAGGCGAGCAAGCTGCATTGTGCTAACGTATTTTGTACGTCTGTGTGTCCGTATGTATATAAAAAGCAATAAAAATAACGGCAACATAATAAAGTAATCGATAAGTATTGAGCAGCAGTTGAAAGCTCCAGTAGGTAGGTAGTTGATAACACCAGTGTGGTCCTGCGTGGCCAGCTGGAACCACAGGTGGAGGCTCTCTGCCATTTAGCCCTTTGCTAGAGCTCCGCAGACTAACATCCACCGTGAGTGATTAATTATGAGCAGCCCTCAAAGTGACCCTTTTGGCTTTGTGGGAAGCATTCCAGCTCCCGACGTTCCCAGACTTGCTCTGGTTACAGCCACACAAAGGTTTTGTTTCACCATTTTATCTGGGTTCATTGCTTGTGGAGAAGACAAGCACCTTGTGCCTGCCCAGCTTCCCCAGACCGCACTTAGTACCAGTAAAATTTAGGGAAGAAGTTAAATACATTTAGCAGATTATGCTGTTGATTAAGAACTTAGAAACAAAAAGTCAGCAATGAGAGAAGAATGCCAGCACTCCACAGTGGCTGGGTAGAGCTACCCACCACCTTTCTCCGTAGCAACATCAGTGCCTCAGCTGGTGGGAAGACCGGCACTGCCTCCCACATCTGAGAGCTTCTTAGTTTGTGGACTTCTGCCAGAGTCTGTCATCTCTGCTGCCTTTCACCTAGAGGGAAACCTCTTTTTCCTTCTCTCTCATAGCTGCTTTACTTGAAAAAAAGGCAAATCTTGCATGTCGGTTCCTCCTCCAACACAGATCCAGATGTTGAGCTCAAAGCAGCTCCTGTGTCCTCCCAGGTGCTTTTTCCTGGTCTGGTCTCAGTGGTGCAGTGTGGAAGGGCAGCAGGGTCTCTCCTTCACCACCACTCTATGTGTCTTTACTTTACACTTGTCTTGTGCCCTGTACTTGGTGAGCTTCTGCTGAAGTGGCTGCCTTCTCTGTAGCATCTTGATCACTGTATGACAGTATTTTTAGCCTGTGAATCATGAGAATAGTTACTGTTCATGTATCTTACCAAGTTCCTAATCTTCAACTTTTACATGTTCCATGGAGTCTCTATGTAACATACAAATAAAAGTCATGGATTTAGTATCTGAAGTGCATTTCCCAACTCACCTTCCACCTCTTGGCTAGTTCCAGGAGCCTACATTACTATGGTTGCAGAAGTGGATACAGAAAAGGTAACCAGCAGAGTTAAAGACAGTGTAAAGGTTTTTTTCAAGTTTATTAGGAACTAATGAATCCTAAAACCAGCATTCGTTCATTACTGTATGGAAATAGTAGAATGGTTGATAAAGGAAAAAAAAAAAAGTGTTAGGTGAACACTTCTGTTTGCTGTCTGGGAAGAGGCAAGATGATGTATCTTATCGCAGAATGATGAATTCTTCATATTCCAACTGTAATTAAGAAGCATATTAAACAGCAGGTAGCAGATTTAGACATGTTTGAATCGGCAAGTCTGAATTATTTAATTCAGGAATTCTAGAAGATGTGGTCATGGTCTTTCTGAAGTGTTGATGGTGACTGTTGGTTTTGGGATGGAGAAGACATCTAGAGGGCTGAAGTTCATGGATTTCATGCGTCCACAGTATGAGAATTAAACCAATAGATTGGAAACGGCTCAGAGAATAGCTGTAAAAACAATTAAATGCTTGCCAAACGCACCTTATAGTGAAAGATTCAAGGAGCTCAATTTGTTTAGTTTATCAGAGAAAAGGTTAAGAGATTATTTCAACACCATCTGTAAGTACCTATATAGGAACAAAAATTTGGTAACAGAGCTCTTTATCAGATAAAAATATACCAAGATCCAATGACGGGTAGCAGAAGCAAGACAATTCAGAGTAGAAATAAGGTGCAAATTTCAACAGTGAGGGTAATTAACCACTGGAACTACTTATCAAGAGTTGCTGTGATTTCTCTGTCACTGACAATATTCTAATCAAGATTAGAAGATTTTCTAAAAGATACGTTGTAGTTCAGACAGGAGTAAATTAGCGGAAGACCTATGGTGTAATTTTATGCTATGCAGAAAAGATCAGACGATCAGAGGGCTCCTTCTGGCTGATTCTGACTCCCTGTCCAGATGGGCTGTCACTTGCTCTCCTGGTGGATTCGCCTCTTTCCCACACAACTCCAGCCACCCTTCCTTGGCCAGTGGAGCTGCATGGTGAGCAGCCAAGGTGTGCTCCTGCAGGCTTTGCGTGGGTGCTTGGTTTGGGCAGAGCTCAGGCTGGAGAAGGACTGAGTAGCTGCAGCTGCCTGTGCTTCCTGGGCTGTTGGCGTGCTCTTGGTGCCTGAGGATTTTGGGGGGCAGCCACCACTGCAGTACCTGTTCACAGGCTTCTCCGGTTTGCTGGGATCCTGCTAACGCTGTGCGTGGAGTCGGCCACCATCTGAACCAGAGGTGAGCCTGGTGTGTCAGCTAGGGATGCCTTGGCTTATCTCCTGTGTCCCTGAGTTTTGGTTGGGAGATGGGAGTATAAAATGGTAACCATGTCATGGTCAGCCCTTCCTGTCCTGCTGCAGGCAGCTTGGGTTTTCAGTCCTCCCAGAGATGTCTGGACTACGCAGAGCTGTTTCTCCTGGTGGTTCGTACCCACCATGGATTAGCTTTGGTAGGAGCTAGGGTGTTTTATAGTCACTTACCATGTGCATATGTCCAAAAACGTGCTCTCCAAATGCAGTGCTGAGACAGGAGGGAGATTCCCCTGCGTCAGAGCATCTGTGAGGCCCAGTGAAAGGCAATGGCTCCCACCGTGTGCAATCTGGCAGATCCTGATAGCCTTGCTAAGAAGCAGGGCTGGGAAACCTCGGCCGCCTGTGGTTTGGATCAGTGATTTCGCACAGACATTCGCTGTTGGCAGAGCTGGGAAGGATATCTGTCATCCCAGAACAGGCCCCGCCGTGCTTGTGGGGCTGCATAGGTGCTCGGCATTGTTGCCATCTCCCAAGGAGAACTTGGAAGTTGATGCCTTTCGAATAACATGTCTCCATCCTTATGCTTCTTGTTGATTAAGCGCTAGATTACGTTTTTTGGCTTCATTACTGGTAGGAATTGTTCAGGAGGAAGGCACCAACTATGTCCAGCAAAACAGCATGCGGTGCTTCTTTCAGAAAACCAACCTGACAGAGACTCTTCTGGCTCCAGACCTGCTCCAGGGGTGGGGACAGCTCTGGGAAAGGCAGCTGTGGGGTGCTCTCAGGACAGCTGCATTCCTGTGTACATGGCAGCTGACCGCCCATTGATGGAGAGTGGTGAATTATGCCTTTACCAGCAGGGATTTCACAGGCAGTCAGCTTAACCAGGCTCATTGGCTCTCGCCTCCCCTCAAGAACCAGTCGGTTTCTCAGGACTGAGGAGTTTCCCACCAGCTGGAGGTGGGTACCCATCCAGCCCACCCCGTACAGCCCAGGAGCAGCATGTTGGGGTCCAGAGCAGCCACGGCTGCCTCATGTGCATGGCTTTCGGGGCGGCTTTGAGACGTGCTCTGGCTGTGGACACCAACAAGAGTATTTGAGAGTTGGTACGCTGAAGTGACTTGCAGTGATTCAGATTTTTATTTGGAATAAACGATGACCAGTTGGCAACAAGTACCTTAAAGTTTTGGTTAATGGGTAGTGGTAACTGATGACTCTTTGCGACATGGTTTGGCAGATAGTGAATAGCATTAATCAGCAGTGTGCTATTGGCCTACTGCAGGACAAGAGAAAATAGGGTTTGCTTCACGCCAGGGTGTCCTCATGCCATCCTGGGGTGACCTCCATCACCACCTCATGCCATACGGCTGGCAGTCTCTGCTGCAACATAGCATGGCGGTGGCAGCCCTCCTCCTGTGCCAGAGCAAGGCCTGGCACTTCAGAGAAAAGACCTGTGCTGTCCTTGGCCATAAAACAAGGGGGAATTCCCAAACTGCTGCCCAGCTTGTGCGTCTTTAAAATTCAGTATTCCCCTTTTCCCCCAAATGAACCCCGTTTCTTCCACGTTGTAAGCGCCTGGTAGCAGCCAGTCTGAGGTGGGGATGGAGTCAGTGGCTCCTCACAGAAGCATCGCTGCAGGCAGTTGTCTGTCCATGCCCTTAGCTCTGCAGGGCCTCGGGGAAGTCACGGGGTGCAGATGGTCAGGGATCTATCCCTTCATGTTTCTGGGAGGCAGAAGAATATACAAGCTGAGATGAGGTGTCCAGCCAGCCTCCTGCCTTCTCTGAAAACACCCGCCACCACTGCCTGAGTCTGTGCTGGTGGTGGCTTCATGCACAGATAAAGAGCATGTTGGAATAGTCCAGCTGAGAAACGATGGATGCCTGAAGAACTGAGGCCAAGCTGTATCCACAGGATGGGGCCCAGTCTTCTGCTCAAGCAAAACCAGTGACCCCATCCATGAGTAATTATGCTGTTCCAGAACATAGCTCCAGCGAAGGAACCAAGAGCGAAGCTCACTCTGGACAGCAGCAACCGGTTCAGAAGTCTGCGCTTTCAGTTTTCACGGGAGCTGCAAACTTCTCAAAGTGTTTCCTCTGCTAGCAGCTCACTTGGCTGTGCGTGACCTCTGATAATCGCGTCCAACCAAGCCATCCTGACTGCAGTAGTGTAGTTGGTGCAGAGAAGCACAGGCAGAGCAGGATTTAGCTGCCATCTGACCCTTCTCCTGTTGATCACATTTTAATGTTGAATAAATCCGGCAAGTGACAGCTCTTCCTTTGAGTTATCACCAGGCAGGAGTCTGAGAGTGTGAAGACATTTTTGTGTTGCAGTCTGCTGTGTGCATTGGCCAAAGGAGGATGAGCCTTTGGGACCCTGTCCCCGTTCTCAGGTTGAAACGGCAGTATTCCTGGGTTGACAGCATCAAACGCAGCAAAGAGGTTAGCCAAGGACCATAATCACTGGTATCTGTCCTTTGTCTGTTGGTGCACAGAGCGTATCCATCTGTGCCTCTGAAGCAGTCTCTCTTCTGTGTCCTGGCCAGACCGCAGACACTCAGCACCCAGGACGTGTGCATCAAGGAGACATCTGGCTTCACCGGGAGCTTACTCAGAAGTGGCTGTTGGATGCTGGTGGTAGGAGGTAGAGCTGCTGTGTCACGGCTTGGTTTGTTCAGTGCTGGTCAGGTTATTGTATGTTCGAGGAAGAGAAGGAAGTAGTCCTTTCCTCAGTGAAGTTGTCAAGAATGTAGGTATTTCTGTATTACTCCTATTAAAAAAAATATGACTTAGCATGTCGGTACACTTTGTGTTGCTATTACTGGCAGTCTGCAGTAGTTCAGGACTGAAGGCTGTAGGACGTGGGCAGGTGGGCTAATAGGATTAGTAGGAATGGATAGTCACCTTGGTTTTCTGTACCCATTCCACCTTGAATTAGTTTTTTTCAGGGTGGTAGGTTGTGCATGAGGATCTAGGTGAGGTATCGTACCAGCTTTGTGCAGAAAGTGTGCGTTTCCCACTTACGCAAGACATACCTCATCTTGCACGCGTGGGATCACATTCGCCTTAACCTCATCTTGCACGCACGGGATCACATTCGACTTTCCAGCCTCTGGTGGTGTGGTTCGGTGATGCTGTGAAGAGGCAATACTTGCAGAATTCCTCTTCCTCTGGTGTCCTCAGTTAAGAGCCCTAGCCTAGTGCAAACATTCGTGCCGTTGGGATGCAATCCAAACCCCATGGCAAACAGTATGTACTTTCCCAGGATTTTCTGAATCAGGCCCGTTAGTTCCAGAGTACACGTCTTTGCATTTTGTACTAAATAAATTGTTGTGGTTTTGTTAGCTCATTTTTCAAAATCATCTAGTCCTGTATGCCGTCTTCATTGCCAAAATACTGGCAGTGCTTCCAACTTAATGTCACCAGGAAATTTCACAAGAACCCATGTATTATTTTGCCAAATCACTGCTGAAAACACTAAATTTGTCCAAAGATTTGTCCAAAGATCCTCAAGTGACTCTGCAAATGATCTCGTTCCCAACTGACGGTACCCCTTTTTTGCTAACTCATCGTTATCCAGTTCCCTGTGCATCCACACCTTATTGAAGAATTTCCAGTTTGCTTTGATTCAGGTGTTTCATTGAAGTGGCCAGGCTGCCACACTCCACGCTTAGAAAAATGACGTTCCATTTTTAGGTAATTTTCCATTTACTGCCATGTCATCAGTTAGGCTTTACTTAAAAAGGCATCGTGAGCATTGCCTGCTGCTGAGGTCACACTAACATGTCTACATGAACCTCTTTTTTTGGGGGTTTGAGGAAATAGTGATTGTGAGAGCTTTGCTTGAGGGACTGTAGGCAGGGTCAGGGAGAGTTCAGTTCCTGGAGGCTTTGGCACAGAGAGGCAGTTAGTATTTTACATGTAGCCTTTTATTCACCTTTAACTTTGCTTGTCTAATTTAAAGGGAACCTATCCAGCAACTGCCAGTGGTGTCACTTCCAAAGGGACGCGATTCCTGAGAGCTCTAGCCTTGTTGGGACCAGCTTGCAGATCCCTGGGACAAGCCAGAGTTGCACGGCCGAGAGGTCCATGAGCCAAGCGGGCGCCTGGGCTGTGAGGACGTTTCTCTGCAGCTGGGTGACTCCAGGCAGCTGATAGAAGCTGTTCCTGGAGGTCGTAGCAGCACCGTTTCATTTCAAAATGAAACTTTCAAATTGGCACTGCTTCTTCGTGGCACACGCTGCCGGCAAGACAGGCGTCAGATTCAGGAGGCTCGCGCTGGGCACTGGTGTAGGGTCGGGTGGTCGCCGTGGGCATGCGTGTGGGCTCTGAGCGCATGTCGGTGGCTTTCCCAAGTGTGTCTTCTGCACGCACCTGGTGTCCTGCAGGCCTGGCGCAGGTCACGCCGCAGCTGTGGCCACCTGCCCTGGCAGCGTGTTGTGCTCTCAGGGAGGCCACTGGCAAAGCCGAGCAGGGCTGCAGGGCAGGGTCTTGAGGTGCCTGGGGCTGCTGCTCTGCAAATCTGACCACAGCATATTCTTTTCCTGCTGCCGGCACTCGTTCTTGCTGCTCGGCCTCACCCACCGCACGGTGCCACAAAACCAAGGAGGTCCGTCGCTGGGGGCAGGTTTGGAGGGTGCCTTGGCCACAGCAGAGTCGCATGTTCCTGGCTCTGGTCAGGGCTGGGGCACTTGTGCATCTGTGGCAGCCCTCGCTCCTCCTCAGAGGAGCGATGGACGGGCATATGCCTGCAGGCTGGGGCTCCCAGCGTGGCTGGGGTGGAGGTGCAGGGGGCAAATCTGGGTTCCCTGGGGCTCTGCAGGACTTTCCCCTTTGCTGGAGGAGCTTCTCCCAGGCGCTCCGCACTCCTGCTGTTTGCCTCCCTCTCCTCCATGGCTGTGGCAATAGACGCGTGCTGTGTGCGCAGCCTGGCTTGAGGCTGGCAGGCACTGCCTGGGCTCTGGGGGCAGCTCGTCCTGTCCCGTCCCATCCTGTCCCAGCCCAGCAGCGTGGTCCCCAGGACCCAGCTCTTGCCGGTCCCAGGAAAGCAGCGCTGTCCCTGCTCCAGTGGCAGCAGGCTCCCTCCCACGAGGAGGCGAGAGGAGATGGATGCGGCAGTCAGGAGCGGAGCGCCAGCTAATTACCCTTCCGAGTGTGTCTTGTAAATTAAGGGCTAATTAGAGGCAAAGTCAGTGTCATGGTTTTACACGTGTTTCTGTGGCGCTGAACAGGGGGAGGGAGGGGGAGCGTGCGGCAGCCGAGCTGGAGGCAGACGAGCCGGCAGCTCTGCGGCTCCTGCCCCACGGGCAAGGGCCCTGGCAGCTCGGGGCTGCAGGGCACCGCGGCCACGCAAGCTCTGCGTTGGCACTGCCGGGGCAGGCATGATCTGCAGGCAAGGCTTACAGTTAGTCCCTACACAGTGCAGCAGAGAAAGGGGATTTTTTTCCCGAGGTGGGCACACAGAAGAGAAGGGTGGGAGGCACCCGCTGTGCTGGAGATGAACAAAAGGTGCTTGTGGATGGCAGGCATGCCTGATGCAGGGCTGATGGCCCACATCACCCCTCCATTCAGCACACACCTTGGATCCGCCTTTTGTCTGGGGGGGGGATTTGGGCTTCTTGAGCTGTCGTTTCAGGCACTGTGCAGCCTCAGGCAGCACTCAGGTACCAGCGACATTCGAATCACATCCTGTTGGGTTTTCCTGGAAACAGCAGGGACAGAAATGTAACTTTATGTACAGAATCCAGGGCTCCACATGGGATTTTACAGGGCTCTGCTCTTTGTGGAGGGTGGCTGAGCGCTCAAATAGGTTGCTCAGCAAGGTTGTGCAGTCTCCCTCCTTGGAGATACTCAAAAACCATCCAGATACCGTCTGGGGCAACTGGCTCTGGGTGGCCCTGCTTGAGCAGGGGGGGCTGGACAGGATGACCTCCAGAGGTCGCTTCCAACCTCAGCTGTGCTGTGAGAGCAAAATGAGGCTGGTTTTACACAGCAAAGACACAGTCAGGTGAGCTGTCCTGGCTGCAGCAGAGCCAGCTGGGGACCTGCTCCTGCAGGTGTCCATCTGCTCTCCAGCCTGCTTCTGTGAAAGGATCCCACTTACATCCCAGCCCCGTGAAACAAGTTGCTCAGTTTCTCTTAGCCCAGCTCCTTGCATGGCTGCGGGGTGGTCGGCTCTGGCGGGGCTGGAGCGAGCAGACGGGTCAGGCTGTGGTTGTGCGTCCCGTCAGCCCAGCACGCTATGGCTGGAGCCATTCAACGGGCCCTGCCCTCATCCATGGACAGAAGGGCTGGTGTGGGAGTCCCAGCTCAGCATCTGCACCTCCAGGCGTGGAAGGAGGAAACATAGCTTCAGAGAAGGGAGGGGGACCCTTTGCTCACCCCCAAGCTCCCAGAGCACTTGCTCTACGGTGGCTGGAGCTGAATGCCCTAAGGGCAGGCATAGGAAAGTGCCTGTAGTAGGCAGGTGTAGGGTAATCTCTCTAGGGCAGCATCATCCTCCTTAACAGATTGTCTGCATCCTTGAACAGCAAGATTTTTGCTCCCTGTCAGAACTGCTCTGTATACTATCCTGGAAATTTTGGATATTCGTGTAATCCAGAAACACTTGACCCATTTTGCATCACTGAATGATCTTGTCTTCTGTGATGGCCTCTAGTCCCAAAAACACTCCTTTCTTGGGGGTTCAAGCTCCTGAGCTTAGCACCAGGGGTTTCCAGCTACTGGGAAGAGGCATTTCCACTCACAGTCCCCACCTTACAGGTATCTGTTCCCCTGCTTGTCACTTTGACATCCTCCATGTGATGTTCCGTTCACTCCTAGTGCCTCCAACATGGTTGTGTTCCTTGCTAGGGACACACAAGAAGTGAAGTTAAGGAGTGAGGATGGGCACACAGGCTATGGGGTGGGTTTGTGTTTGTCCAGGTACCTGAGGCTATAGTGAAAATTCTGAGCAGACCGTGAACTCCAGCTACAAAATCTGGCTAGAGGAGGCTGTGTGCCCGGATGCCTAGCTATGCATCCCAGGGTGCTGTGTCGAAATCCATCAAGCTGGGTGTCCGTCTGAGCAGTGGTGTGTGCTGGGCAGTGCTCTTTTCTCAGCACCTTCGTGGGGGTGATGCGCTTGCACCCCGTGGGAGAGGAGAGCCAGACAGAGCCTGTCCTCATGCAGGGCCACCCCGGGGCATGTCACATCAGGTACAGGACAGCTTTTCCTTCTTCCGCTGTGCTTCAGAGCAGCAGTTGGTCCGTGCTAAATTCGTGTCTCTTGCAGGTGCTCCCCACTCGACCAGCAGTACCTCCCTGCACTCAGAGCGCTCCATCAGCGGCATCAACCTGGTGGGCTTCAGCTCAAAGCCAGACGGCATGCACCAGCGCTCCTACTCCGTCTCCAGCGCAGACCAGTGGAACGAGGCCGTGGCTATCCCTGGCAGCTGCCCCAATCCCTGTAAGTAGCACTTCTGACCCTGCTCTCCTCAGCTGCAGCAGGTGGGGAGGCTTATTTTGGTGATGGGGGAATCCCGAGCTCTGCCCTGTGGCTGAGAGCCCGCACTTTGCTCATGGGTGTCAGACACAGCCTTTGGGGCTTTGTTGGGACTGTCCACCTTCATGAGGGTCAGCTGGCAGCGTCCAGACCGGGGGGAGAAGCTCTCTTGCCGGGCATGGTAAAGCAGTCTCCCTCCAGCCAAGGGATGCTGCCCCGTGGCAGAACTGCTCTGACCTCTCTCCTCCACCTGCCCCACTCTTGGCTTACCGTGCAAGGGGTAACCGTTGCTTTCCCCCATCTCTGCTCCTCGTCAGCACCCCCAGCTCCCAGATTTTGGGGCAGTTGAACGAATAGGAGTAATTCCTGCCTGTGGAGCACACACTGAGCACCGCCCGCCCCCTCCCCCCACGCTCACTCGCTCTCTGTGATGTTTCAGGACAGTTGAGTGAATTAAAATAATTCATACATTTCCCAACGTAGCCACTTTGCCGAATTGGAAAATAAATGCTTTTGTGCTGCATTCATCACTCCTTCGTTCCTGGCTCTGCCGCCGCACTAAAAAAGCAGTTAAATGCACATCAAGAGTGGAGGAGCCATTTCCATGCCTGCTCGCCCCTTGTAGTTCTCATTAGCGCGGCAGCCGCCCCCCCGCTCGGTCCCAGGGGCTTTCGCAGTTTAAAGAGAGCCTCTTTATGATCATTACCGGAGTCCGACTGTGCGGGCGCCATTTGCAGCTGAGGAGGCTCCTCATTTGTAACTGTGAAAAACTATCAATTTCAGCGCGCCTGATGCAGCGGCTCCATCATTGGCCCCATCAGCTCCCTGCTGGAAGCGAATTAATCAGACTGTTACTGCTGATGGGGCAGCGCAGGCGACGGGAGCGGAAGGGCGCAGCTCTGAGCATTAATGTGCCGGCAGCACCCCCTCCCCTCGCCTCGGACACGGGGTGCAGGGGGCAGCCTCCCCTCCTCCAGCACCAGAGGAAGCGGGGTGCGAGGGGCGACCACCGCTCCGCCTGCCACTTCAGACATGGGCGCATTGGCTGGGATGGTGCAGGACCAGTCCTCCGCACCGGGAGAGGGGTGCTCCCACCGCAGGTGGCACCTTGCCCACAGGAGCCGTGCACGCAGGCAGCAGAGCCTCCCATGCCAACTGCTGAGCGTGCTCTTGTATGCGCAGCAGCGGGGTCTGCGCACCCTCGTGCAGGCGAGCAGACGGGCAGCGCTGCGGTCGGCACGCACCTTGCCTTTGCACAGGTGAATTTTGTGGCACAGCCCTTCCGGACAGCAGCTGTCTGCCTGGATGGCCTCCTGCCCCAGGAACCGTCCAGGCAGGTCTTGTCCTTCTCCCGGCAGCCCTGCTGAGGAGCCCAAGGGCCTGGCGTGGCCGTGCCGTGCGTTTTGCCTGCCCTGGTTCTGGCCTGAGTGTCACAGGAGACCAAGCCAGCCTCTGCTCCCTGTCCGCGGGAGGAGCCTGCTGCTCTTGCAGCCACCCGAAGCAATCTACCTCTTTCATGCAAAGTAACCTGGAGACTGACACAAACCGGGGCTGAGAAGCTGCTGCTTCTCCCGGTGATGTGGAGGGGTGAGATGTCAGCTCAGTGCTAATTGTGTGTCTCGAGCACTGATGGCTGCTCGTCCACTCTTGGGTCCCGCTGCACTGTGCTGGACCCCAAGCCCCGTGGGTTGGCCCTGCCTTGCCCTGCCCTGCATTAGTGGTCCGCAGTCACGTCGCCGGGCCGGCTGTGCTGAAGGGCCCGCAGGATATGAGGGGCGACGGACACGGCTGTCCTCGGAGCCTCCTGGAGCAGCCTCACAGTCTGTCGTCCAGCTCACAGCTCGTGGCACCTTCACCACTGCGCTGGTGGGAAAAGCACCTCCCAGCATCTGTCTCCCGTCTGCAGAACCGCTCGGGGCTGTCGAGGAAGGGCTGGGGCAGGTGGAGCCCCTGGAGCAAAGCCCTAGCCCCGGGGAGGAGGTGAGCAGCTCCCTGGGCTCCTGTCCCAGTCAGCCGGAGCAGCCCTGGGCTGCGCACACACCAGGCTGGCGGCTCTCCGGGCTGCGTACCTGCACGGGCAGCAGCCAGCAGAAGAAGTGGCTTCTCAGCATCACGAGGGAGAGGGCTTTTGGGGGCGCAGGCAGTGATTCCTGCGTGGCACGGCGTGCCAAGCTGAGCAGCGCGTCCACCCCTCCGCTGCAGGGCTGAGCTAAGGCGAAGCAGGCGAGCCTTACGCCTGCGCCTGAACCCTGGCTGTGCTGCTCAGGTCTGAGTTCTCCGCTGTGTTTCCAGCTCTAAATGGCGGGGCAGGATGAGGAATATTGCTCTGCTCAGAGCAGACTTGCGGGCGCGTACAGACGGTGCAGGCTGCCCTCACGGCTCCTAGGGACAGGCTGGCTCCTCCAGTTGTGCCCTGGAGAGCACATGGAAGAGGGGTGGGACGAGCTGTGCAGGCCATGTAAACATGCTCCAGGACATTTTGTGTTTGTCCTTTATGGGAGGACCTCTGCGCCCACCTGTGGAGACCCAGGGGCTGCCTGTAAGGCCAGCTGGTTTGGAGGGAGGAGCCATGGTGAGATAGGGACCTGGAAGTCCTTGGGTGCGTCAGAGGAGCTCACTTCTGTCCTGCTGGGGAAAGAGGGAGAGCAAGCAATACCTGATCTTGTAGGGAGAGCATGTTTCACATTCTGCCCCCGCCCCATTGCAGTCCCATCCCTACCCCACTGGGGGCCCTGGAAGCCCCCAGCCCTGTGGCTTTAGCTGCTGGGTGGTAAGAAGAGCAGGGACACGGGTGATCTCTGCTCCACGGAGCGTGACGTGTCAGGCTCACTGCAGCCTGCAAGCACGTTGGCAGGAGCTGCGGAAATGCATGGACCCTCTACACTGAGCGGATGAGCGGAGGGGCGCAGGATGCTGGTGGTGCGTGGCTTGGCCCGGAGGGCATCCTGGTGAGCAGGTGGGCAGCAGAGGTAGGCTGGATGCACCATGTGTAGCCTCAACAAGAAAGTTCAGGTCCCCTGCGACATCCAGGCTGGGAGATGAAGGTGCCTCACACCTGCTCCAAGCATAGTCATGTTGAACAGTATCAGTAATTTATATTTATAAAACTGGAGTCTGATTTTATTAGATTTATCTCTCTTAATTGTCAAGGGTGAACTATTTCCCTCTGGATAAATAGCAGCAGAAACACCCTACTAGTGTGTGTCAAAGGTAGTAGAAACCAGAGATGGAAGAGCTCTGATGTTGCATCCTCTCCCAGCCTTGCGAGGGGGACACCGGCTGCATGCTGGAACTCTGCATGGGGCAGCTCCCGGCCGCTGCCTGTAGCAGTCTCTGTCCCACTGTTGGATGTTTGTTTTGCCACACAGGGACAGACCGAGCCCCAGAGAGCCAGTCTGACCGAACAGGGCTGAAACAGAAAAGCAGAGGCTAGGCTGGAGTGGGAGAAGGGCTTGCCAAGTCACAGGCAGTCCCCAGTGCTGGACGGTGCTGCCCTTGTTAGGTGCTGTGATTGCTTTCTTAATTTCAGGTGCCACAAAACACGGAAATTGGCAGTTAGGACTTAGTGGGAGATAGTGGCTTGTTGCAAAGAGGACAGCAAGCTGCCCAGGACAGAAGCAAGCTGGGAGCGGAGCTGCCATACGTGCCCTGTGGGTGGGTGGGTGGACACTGGAGAGGCAGGAGTGTATTTCAGAGAGGGTTAACAGTGCAGTGAGGGCTCCTGCGCCTCGTTGCCTTCCCCGGAGTCTGCATTTTTATGCTGATTGGAAGCCTGCGCTGTGTGTGCTGCTGAAATTGAATGTCAGGCTTTTGATTTTGTTGCTGGTCTCTAATGAAATTTGACATTTAATGGTGAGTGCAGCGGCAGCGTGTGTGTGTGTGATCGGAGCTTGATTAGCGCGCTCTAATTGACAGTAATTAGGCAGCTCCCTGATTGTTTCTAATTCTGCTATTAATTGTAAGGAACAGTATGATTGAGGATAAATTTGGTGCGTTGCTGCTGGGGATGCAGCTTCTTCAGCTCCGTATCGGAAGCCTATTGAGACCATCATGCTTAGGTTCCTAAGTGTGGCAACCCCAGTCACCTCGTCTGGCAAAGCATTGCCGGGGGGGGTTCGATGCTTCTGCAGTAGCACTGCAGATCCCAGGACCTGGATCTGCACCTGGGGGGCCAAAAACACCTCCTGGGACTGTCCCTTCCCAGAACGCACGCGTTGCCCTGTGAGGACACTGCCACTGAGCAGTACGCGCGGGGATGTGCGCCGAGGGGTTGGCATGTCAGGCTGCCCCCAGTGATGCTGCTGCGCTTGTCCCAGCTACGTAGATGCCAGCGCTGTCTCTGTGTGATCATCCCGGCTGAATCCCAGTGCAGAGCGCGTCCAGCCTGACCCTGCCCAAGGAGCCTGCCAGCCCTGAGCTGGAGTGGGTGTCGGAGCTGCCCCATGCAGTGGGGCTGAGTGCGGGTGCTGTCCTGTCTCACGGGGCTGTGCATTTTGAGCCAGCCAGAGCATCGTGGCTGTCTCCAGGACACGTGGTTGTCTCTAGAAAGAACAGACGGTCACTGTCTTGCTGTACATTACTTTCTTTATCTTTGTTCTCAGCTAACGGTACTGCCGATTCTCTCAGCTCCAGCCCAAACATTTCCAGTGCTGCCAGCCCGAAGCTGGAGCCGCCTCCATCACCACATGCGAACAGGAAGAAGCATCGCAGGAAAAAGAGCACAGGGACGACTCGGCCTGATGGCCCCAGCACGGCAGCAGAAGGTAGGAAAGGTCTTACGCCTGGGGGGGACAGCTCTGACGGCTCAGAGCGCCGGGCACCCAGGAGTCCTGCCAGGCCTCGTCAGGTCCCGGGGCTTGGAGCACTCCTCATCCAAGCCAGCTTGTGCTTAGGCAGAAAGGAGCAACCAGCCCCTCTTGATCTGCCCTTGATTTCTCACCTGCAGTGGAAGCAGGATTGCCATCATGCCCATGACTCCATATACCATTAGTGGTAATAATAATTACCGACTGTGTTAGCAGGGCTAAGAGCACACCGCATAGTGAAGGCGTGCTCGACTGTGCCTAAGGTGTGCAGACGCTTCGACCACAAGGAAGAACCTATTTCTGTTGGCTTGTAAATTTGCCAAACTCCCATCATTTAAAAGACCTGTGCTGGCCATCTGCCTCAAGCTGAGGGTCTTTTGGAAAAGTTTTATCTACTCCAGGAAACCAGTTGAAGACGTATACATTGCTTTGCCTATGCTAAAAGTACTGATGGTTTTTCTGTTGAGAAATTTTGGTGTCTCTGCGGTTTCTGAAGAGGGATGCAAAGCTTGGCAGGGAGCCTGCAAGGCATAGGGAAGTGCATTTTGCTGTGAAAAGCCATCCAAATTTGTCCAGGTAGAGAGATCAGGTTGACAACCATGTTCTCCAAAGCCTGCAGCTATGATTAGCCTCTGTGGAAAAAGTAATCCTTGGTCTTTTAAGATTTTACTTTATCCTAGGTCATCCTGTCCCACAGCACTCAGTAAGCTTTTGTAGTAAACCAAAATAAAGATTTAATTCAGCTGGCTAAAGGCAGGGGGAGAGGAGTTAAGTACAAGTGTTTGAAACTAATGGCTACTGTAAAACAAACCAGAACATTTTAGCCTGTACATTTGTTAGCCTGTACCTAACCAGGCGTGCTGTGGCTGTCCTGGCATCTTGCTCCAAATCACAGGTCAGCCTGTAGACCAGCAGCCCAGGTTTCCCGTGGTTTCTTCTTAAGTTCTCTCTCTGAGAAATGTGGTGATGATCTGCACAGGAGTTTGGCAGTTCTGTTGCTCAGTCTTTTGTGTTGTAGTTATCTTCACCTGAAAACCACTGAGCTTAGGAAAGACTTCACCTTTGCAGTGGTTGATTCAGGTATCTTGAGCATCATTTGAGTCTGTAATATACACTGGATGTCTCACAGAAATCAAGAAGTATTATCTGTATTTACGTTTTGTTAAATAATTGATTCATTCTTAGCTATGGGTATACGTTGATTCTTCAGACACGTTACAGCCCTTCCCCACATCAGCGCTCCGTTTGCAGTTCTCAGTCCGGTGCTTTGGCAAACGGGGAGACATGTATTCTTTATATGTCCGAAAAGTGGGATACCAAACACTAGAATGACTTCGCACTTACACGTGAGACTAAGAAAGCGCGTGCTGAAGTACTGTGTCTCATCCTGGAAATAATACTCCAGGAGAGCATGGAAATACTGGAGAGAGTTGTAAAGAAGGTCCTAAAACTGATTTGGGTCTGATGAATGTATTTCTGATTAATGTATTTATGATGTGGACATTTAAGGTATTCAGCTTACCAAAATGAAGACTGAGAAGCGAAGGACTGATGTTTTCAGCACTTACAGAGAAAGAAGTCTGGTCCTGCAAGGCTGTTCAGCGTAGCTGACGGGTGCATGAGAAGGTGCAGAGGCTGGGATCTCAAGTTACGCAAAATTGAATACAATTTCTTAGTGGAAAAGGTACTTAAGTGTGGGAAAACTTTTATGGAGCAGGAATATGGACTAACCACTGCTCAAAGTCTTAAAATTAAATTAGTTGCTTTTCTACAAGACGTGTGTGATCCGGCCCCTGGCAGAATTCCGTGCCCTCTGCATCGAGGTGGGCAGACCAGCTGATTGCCACCCTCCTCCTTGGATGCCAAGTCCATGAATCTTTGAGCCGTCCCAGTTTTTCTGTCATTTCATAGGGATTTTTTTTTCAGACACATGCTCACTCTTGCTGTCCTTCCCTGTTTGGCAGTATCCTTGGAAGGTGGGGTGACCAAGGCTGCAGATGGTGGTGACGTGGTGCCACGTGATGTGCGTGAGGGCATCAGAATATTTTCTGTTATTCCCTGCCCTGGTCCTTGGCCATGGTGGTGTGCTGGGAAGAGGTCTTGTGCTATCTGCAGTGATATCCAGGCCTTGTCTTGGGTTGATACAGTTAATTTAGAGGCCTGTCAGGTGTTGGAGTAATGTAATTTTTTCCTACAATGTGCGTTACTTCACATCTATCAACATGGAACTTCATTTGCCAGTGAAGTGTCAATTACCAAACTTCATTTGTCACTGCACAGACCTCGCACGCAGTTGCTCCTCCTGCTGCCAGAAGCCTCTGGCACCAGAACCGAGAGCAGGAAAAATACCTCCCCAGTGATGCGCAGTACTGCCGCTGCTGGGACACGTGGCAGCAGGCTGCTTAGCCTGCTTCAGAGCAGCAGTGGGAAGGGAGCAGTGAGGACGCCATGCGAGGAGTTAGGAGAGCACAGCGGAGGCAGGAGGGGCACGGCAGAGCAGAGGGGGCATCGGTGATCTGTGAGCACATGAGCAATCCCACCTCTGTGTCTCCAGCTTGAACCCAGTCCTCCCAAGTCCCCGTGTCCTTCTTCAGCCAGTAAATGGGTGCAGTACCCACTGGCTCAGCGCTGCTGTCGGGCAGAGGTGACAGGAGCTTGCTGCTCCCAGGCTCACGCCGGGTCCGAGTGGTCCCACGCAGTGTCTTCCACATGGGGTAGTGTGTGGTGGGTTTTCTGGCTTTTTGATTGGCTTTTCAAAAACTTACCTTGTATTTATTTTTTATGTAATCTGCTGTATTAGAAAACCGATCTGATTGCAAAACTGGGCTTCCAAAGGCTGGGTCAGTTCTGTCATCCTCGCGGGTCACCCTGCATCAGCATCTCCTGGGGAGGCCAGGCTGTGCGTGCTGCGGGTCTGGAGGGGCTGCGGGCACACCTGGCCAGCGGTGCCATGCTCCATGTCCGTGGGAGCCGGCCACTGCTGCTGTGCGGAGGCAGCAAGCACAGGTTCACAGCTTGGTCCTGCTGTAGCCAGTCCAGTGTTTCAGTAGCTGTATACCGTCCTGAGGAGAGGGGGGTGGCTCTGTCTGGAAAGGGTCCTTGTACATCCCTGTGCTCGGTACAAATTGCAGACCCGAATCACGCACTCCTTTTCAGGCAGACGATCCCCTGCCTGCCGTACATCTGATTGGCACTGGGTCTCCCTGCCTGTGTACCCTCCTTGGGAGACTCATTTTGTCTCTCTCCTGCTCCCAGCGCTGGGCCTGCTCCCGAGAGCTGAGGCAGCTCAGGGCACCGTGGCAGCTCATCACCAGGACCAGGCAGCCCAGGGCAGATGCAGAGGAGTGACTCTGGGACTGATGCTTGGGGTGTCTGCTTTCTATCCACTCAGGACGAGCTCTAGACTGGAGTCACAGCCAGGTCACTGTCCTGCATGGCAGCCTGCATTAGAAGTGGAAACTGGCAGCAAGCAAGCAAGAGATAATGAGCCTCTCTGTGAGGTCCCGTCCTGATGTCTTAATGGTCAGCAATTGGTTCCAGCTGTGAACCTGGGGCCGAGCATCGCCCCACATCATGGGCATGACTGATGACTTATGTCATGGACTGCTGTCCATAAGTATGTCTGATTCTTCCTTGAATCTCTTTTAGCTGCTTCTGAACAGTTACAGCAGTTTTTTTCACAGCAGGATAATCTGAGCTTTTTGCTTTCGCATAGTCAACGTGGTGAAAGCGTAAGAATCGCTGTTCAGAGAGCAGGGCTGCCATGCTCTGTGGTTGAGCTGCCATCCCTTGCGGTCCTCATCCCGCTGTGCAGGGTAGACTGTCTTGGGAGCAGCGTGGGGGACAGCCCAGCGACCGGCTGTGCTCTCCATGAGCTTACACCAGCGTGACCATGCCAGTGTGGAGAGCACTGCTGCTGGGACCCCCCAAAGCCTCCTGCCAGGAGACCTCAGCTGCTGGCTCGGGCCAGGCACGGTGTCCGACTCAGCCTTCCATCACAGCATCTCTCCCAGGCACAAGGAGCAGCAGCAGGGGAGTGCAGAGGAGCAGACGGCTTGGGCTGTGGCCAGGCTGCCTTCAGATGCACCCAGCCCAACGCCTGCGTGTGCAGGGCACGAGCCTCTCAGGTTAGCATCCTGGGAAAGTTGGTGAGGTCTGGGGATAAATTGCCATCAGTTTATCTCATTTAGGAGGTAATCAGAGCCAGGGACGTGCGGAGCAATTGAATCTTAGTTGTTCTGAAGTATCATAAATCAAACGAGCTGTTGCTTTTTTACATGGTCGCATGTTAAAGAGAGCGCAGTGTCAGGTTGCTAGGGAGCATCAGCAAACTATGGCAAGCGTGGTATTGGGCTGCCGGGGATGTCACCAAACCGGAGAGTGCGGCTCAGGCTGTCAGGGAGCACCCACAGGCTGGCAAACGTGGTGTCAGGCTGTCAGGGGACGTTGTCGCAGCAGCCCCGGGAAGAGCTTGTCACCATGGTGGGGTTGCAGCAGCAGCCTGCAGGGACCATCAGGAAAGTCTGCCCAGCAAAGCGCTGCGGCCAGGAGCGCCCCGTCCTGCCACAGACAAGCCCAGAGCCCCCGCTGCAGCCGCACCTCCTCTGCGCCGGGACCTCTGGCTCCTGTTTCGGGCAGCCGGGAGGGCCCCGGGGAGCCACCAGGCATGTCTGATGGCAGCAGCACCTTCGCGACGCTCCCTACGCCAGCATCCCCATGGCTGCCAGAGCTCCGGGGATAATGAACTTCTCATGTGCTTAAAGAGTGATGCAGGGTGCATGGCGAGAAGCTGACAGCCCCTTAATGTGCTTCTCAGTGGCGGCCAAACGACGCGGTTTTGTCTTTGTTTTTTAGTTTTAAAACCCACGGGAAATTGATGGCCAGTAAAGAGTTGTGTTGGGGCGATGTGCGTGATTAATACCAACTGTCAGGGGCTGTCGGAGGCCGATCTCAGCAAGCTGGGAGTGCAGGGCTGAGCTGCGCTTACCAGATTGCTGGGGATTCCAGCTGCTATTGCTCAGCTCCTGCTGCCCCACGCAGCTTGTGTCACCCGTGCGCTCCCTTCCACCAGGGTTCTTAATTCAGTGCTAACAAGTCACTCCTGCTCATTACAGACCCCGCAAGCTCCCTGCTCCATCCTGGCGGGAGGAAAGCAGCCTGTGCCTGGGCATCGCCACACCACGGCCGATCCCCCCCACCCGTCTCTACCAGCTCCACACCCTCCTCGTTCTGTGGTTCCTTGGGGGACCTTGTACAGCTCCGTGTTGTACCTCTGAGAGACCCTTGTGTGCGCACCCGTAACCCTGCTGGTGCATCTTGCAGCAAGCCTCCACATGCACCATGAAGCCCACGCTGTCCCTGCCGTCACTCCTGCACCCCATATGGCATCCGACCCCCCCATACACAGAAACGACACTCTTGGTCCCTTGCGGTGGCACCCTCTGCACATCACAGTGTACCCTGCAGTGTCCCTCAGGAGCACCTTCTTTTCCTGACACACAGGCTCAACTCCTTTGCAATCCTTCCCCACACGTGCATGCACACAGGCATATGCACGCGCACACGTTTGGTACCCCACGGCGTGCCCTCTGTTGTACAGTTGTGTTGCCCATCTCGGCCGGTGTCACTGCGCAGAGCCCTCCCCAGCCCTGCCGCCCCCGTGGGCAGGGCAGGCAGTGGGGCGGTGGGAACGTGCCAGCTCAGCTTGGGGCACTCGGGGGTCTGGGGGCACTGGGACAGAAGGCGCTGTGGGGTCTCCATAGCAATGTTCTTGCTGCAGCTCTCCTGGCGGCTTGTTGCTGTGGAGGGGGCCTGTCCCCGTTGCACTAATACAGGTTAGGAATATTGGGTTTAATGATCTGCAAAATGAGGAGGCAGCAAGCTGACATTTACGAATGGTGCTGCATCCTTCTCTTCCCAGACGCCTGCTAATTTGTTGATATCCCAAACACCTCATAATGATGTGGTACAGTGGCAGCTTGCAAACAAGCATCCCGAGGCTGGGGGGCCTGCAGGCTGCCCTGCTCCTGGACACTCTTCACAGACTTGGCAGCAAGAGAGCGGAGCTGTGGGCCAGGGACTCCCTGCACCAAAGGCAGGACCAGCCCTTGGTTCCCTGCCATGCGCCCCACATGCTGGAAGCATCCCCCCCCGCCTCCTCCCTGTGTGACCGCCCGCTCGCCAGGGCATGCAGAGGCACCTCCACTTCACCAGCTCAAAGTGGGAGAATGGATGGGAGGAGAAGGGCAGTGCGAAGGGAGAGACTGGATGTGACTGGGAACTGGGGGGGCGGGGGGGAGCGGACATGAAAGAGGAGACTTCTGCTTCAAGAGTGGGGCATGGCTCAGTGTGACCTCTGCTCCTGGTTTTGCTGATGTTGAGTGGGATCCTGCTCCTCCTTCCTGGACCTGCTGGGATGCAGGGGGAGGCATCCCACACTGTCCTCCATGCAGGGCAGGGGCTGCATCCCATCTGCTCGGGGAAGGAGCCAGCTGGGGAGCTGGCTGGCCTGGAGGGCTCTCCCGGCCTGGCGTGCTGGTGTGGAAGTGCTCCCGCCATCCCCTCCGCTGAACTCCGTCCTGTCCAGCCCGCTGGGGTGGGAAGTTCTGCCCTGCGTCTTGTGGGCTGGCGTGGGGGAGCTCTGTCTGGTGCCCTGTGGGTGGAGAGAATCGCAGCCCTGTGTCCTGAGTGCTGGGAGAAGCACGATCCTGCCATGCTGGGTGAGGAGCATCGTGCCGCGTCTCCCGCGGTGACTAGAGGGGCATTGCTCCTTCTTCTGTGTCCTCCCTGCAGAGCTGGTTTGTGTCCTGATGCTTGAGGGATAGGGGGCCAGCCCGCCCCATATTGTTGCCTGTGCTCTGAGGGTGCTGCCCCAACCCTGGTGGGTGGCATCTTGGGTACATGTGAGGGATGTGGCCAGCCTGTCCCACTGCAGCTCCCCGGGGAGGTACACTGGCCTGGGGTTTCATGCCGCACCCCAGGGAGAAGCAGGGTGTCCGTGTGAAGGAGGTGGGAAGTGCCTGGGCTGGCCTCTTCTGCACTGATGCGGTGTGCAGCCTAAGCCCTTCACAGAGCAGGATGGATCCCTGCGCCCAGCTGTGTGCTGAAGCTATGGTGGTTTTAGCCACCCTGATGTACCACTTCTGCTCAAAGCTGTGCCTCCTCCCGCTCAGAGCAGAGAGAAGGGTCTCGGCACGAGCTGTAAGGGCAACACTCCTGGGACGCCACTGCTTTGCTTCCTCCCCATGCTGCTTCTCCTCTTCAACATCCCCCGCTGCTTCCGCAGGTGACAGTGACATATTCACTGGTCTGCTGGGCATCTCGGCTCTAGGGCACCTTTGGGCAGCAGAGCTCTGTCCCACCCCGGCTTCTTGGTGGGGCTCTTCCCTTACCTTCTTCCTTTCACCTCCTGCTGGTTCCTGGCAGTGCATGCAGGATGCCTCCATTCCCCCGTTTCTTCCCAGTCCTGTGGTGCTCATCTGCTGGCCCTGAGGAGATGCTTCCTCCCAAGGCTGGCTTGCTGGCAGTGGGGGCTGCTGGCTTCCCCCCTCTCCAGCACAGCAGGCTGGGGAAGGGTAACTGCACGAGGGCTGATCACCTGGCTGCGGTTGCTGCAGAAGTCCTCGAGCCCACTCGGCTTGGTGACTCAGTTGCTAGTCAGGTCTGAATGCCACACAGCCCTGGCCCGTCCTGGCCACTGTGCAGTGCCCTCGTTAATTTTGCTCTCATTTGGAGCATTCATTGCTGGGCGGCGTTGGAGCTGGGTCAGGGGGTTAACGCCCATTAGCAGAGCCGGCTCGCACCGAACTCTGCTCAGCAACTCTTCACGGAGCTCAGTCTTTAAAACATCATCAAAAAATCATCAAGAGAGAGAGAGAGACAAGCGCGTTCGTTTCCACTGCCCACTAATTCTAATGGAGCTGGCGTAATGGACTCCCACCAGCACGCCTGCAGGCAGCCGCAGGGCCAGGGAGACAAGCTCTGCCTTCTGGCCCTGGGATAGCCCCTCTACCCTGAGGCGGCTGGAAAGGGCTCCCCACTCCTGTAGGAGTGGCTTCCTCCAGGACCTTAGCCCTGTGGAGTCTGAGCTGGCGAGCTCTGAGGCTCTTCTGGCCGCCCTGGCCACCAGGAAGGAGCCTGTGCCCTGCGCGTGGTGCAGGGAAGGGTGTTCTGCCAACTCTGCTTCAACAGAGGTAGTCCGAATCCTTCTGCCTGTGCTATCTGCTTTGTGCTACCCTTTCATCTGGCCAGAAATGCCCCTGCCACATCAGAAACCTGTGCCTCTCCCCAGAAAAATCTGAGAAAGCCCCATACTTGCCCTAAAGTTATTACTTGAGTCTGATTCCACTTGTACGGGTGCCCCCAGGAGCTCAGGAACTCATCCCAGACCGTCCAAGAAGCTGGGTCTGCACGCCATTCAACACTGCTCCGAGTCCTCGATTCCCTTCCCAGCTCTGCCGAACCCTGCGTGCAAATTTGAGCGTGTGATCCCGCAGCTCCCCGCTTTCCTGCCATAGCCGTGCCGTGCTCAAGCCTCCAAGGAGGTCTGACCCTGCAGTGCCGTCCTGTGTTGCTGCAGGGAAAGGGAGGTGGTGATTTTGCTTGCAAAAGAAGCCCTAGTGTGGAAGAAAAGCTGTCGTCCTTTGTTAGCTCTTCCCGGGCTCTGCTGAGAGCAACAGGCTCTTTGTTCAGAGTAAAGCTGGAATCCACAAGGCACAAAGGAGGAAGGGGAATGGAGGTCCTGTGGCTTGCAAAGCCGGCACTGGGGCTTTGGTCTGACTGGGACCACTGCCAGGGCTGGGATCGGACAGCCCCAGGCTCCGGGATGCCCCTGAGCTGTGAGGGTGGGAAATTCCGTCTGAGTGGGGTTGGAGCCCCAG
Organism: Pandion haliaetus; assembly: GCA_013401275.1. Taxonomy (NCBI): domain Eukaryota; kingdom Metazoa; phylum Chordata; class Aves; order Accipitriformes; family Pandionidae; genus Pandion; species Pandion haliaetus. Next base: position 22,207 of record VYZV01007272.1, on the reverse strand, counting down.
AAACCTTGCTGTTTGCCCGTGGTCAGGTGTGGGCAGCCCAGCAGGGACCCCGGCAGGAGGGAGCTGCCTGCCCCTCCTCTGTGAGCATCCTGAGCAGAGGACTGGAGACAGACAGTACCCCCCTACCCAGCACAGCACCTGAGGCGGAGGCACCTCAGAGGAGCAGCAGCGAGCCCTGCGTGGGAGCCTTCGGGCGGGCAGGTGCTGCAGGGCTGGCATTTGCCACGTCATCTCTGCTGGGAAGCATACTGGTGCAGGAACGCTTGGGCTAGGATTCCTACCCGCGTGTTTGGTGGGGAGGTAGTTGGCAAGCGAGAGAAAGGAACAAGGAGGATGGAGTCATGTGAGCCCATGGCAGAAATCCTCACCGTGTCCCAGGGACTGTGCCGACCTGCTTGCTGCTGTTTCAGTGGCAGCAGAAGCGGCTCAGCAGCAGGGAGCACTTGAAGTGCATCCAGTACTTGCCAGGTCCAAGCAGCTGGCCTGGGCTTTGCAACACACTGACAGCAGCCACAGGTGGCTCAGACCAACGGTGGGAGAGATTTAAGGAGAATAGGGCCCATTCTGATACATCGGGGTGCCCCAGGAGTGGCTTTGTTGGTCGCTGCTCCAACAGCGTGGCCTGATCCGAGATCTGGGAACTGCAAACGCTCCCTCAAGCATCTGGGCAGTCACTGCCCCCCGGGAAGAAATGCCACTGTTTCCTTCCTGTCTATTAACGCTTTGCCTTGGGCAGCGATCGGTTCTGCAGCTCTCAGGGGCCTGATCCCTGCTCTCTTGTAGCCTCCTGCAGAGGTAGAAGGAACTGTCTCTTAGAACAGCTGGAGCACTCGAGTCCCTGGACTGCAGATCCCAGTCACAGGTTGGGACAGTGGAAGAGGTGGGAGCAGCTGCTTGCTCATGGGTGGGCTGGAGGTGGGCTGGGGCTGGGCAGGTCCAGCTGAGTGCCGTGGTAGTAGATGCCCGTGTCGCCTGACTGCTGGCTGCCATCGGTGGTTGGGTGCTCCCTGGCCATGTCCAGGGTATGGCGGTGCTTACAAAGAGGATGGTGCTAGCTAGTTAAGGGGGCAGTGGCTATTAGCCTGGCTGTTGTCTGGTTGTTTCTTCTCCCGGTATTCAGAAGTTACCAGCTGTATATTTTCCAAGAATCTTGTTTCTGAGCTGGGATTTGGTGTCCTTGGAGCCTCCACAGCAAATGTCCTTAGGGTAGGAGGCATGTTGCCTGCAGGGAGCTCCCCAGAGCAGGGACTGTGGGGTCTCTTCTGTGGCTGAGAGCTGGAGGAAAGGGGACAGCGCTGGGCAAGCTTGATGTCCTGATCAGGCAAGTGCATCGCAGGGAGGAGGAGAGTCCAGCAGTGTGACTGGCTGCCAGCGCCTTGCAGTCTTGTCCTCCTCCTGATGCCCCAGAGTTTCTCATTCCCAGCAGGAGAAAGGCAGTTGCAGACATCCGTCCTCAGAGGAAGAGTCCCAAGCTGATTCTACAGTGAAATGAGTGAAACGGCCTCCCCTTCCTGGGAAAGGCAAGCCACTTGGCACTTCACCTGGAGAGCCCTTCACCCTGGAGTTACTTGATCCTCCCAAGGGTCCACTGGTGTGGAGACCAAGCCTTGCATTCCTGCACCAGTCCATTTCATCAGCGCTGTTTATCTCCAAGCCCCCACGGCTGCTGCTGGGATCTGTGCAGGACACACCATGGAGTGGTCTGAGCCACGGCAAAGGGCAGGCATCTTTCCAACCAGATGTCACTCATGCTTTTAACCCCCATGAAATACAAGATCCTGAGCCTGCTGCGTGAGTAGCATGACGCTCCACCGTGGCACAGTAGCAGAAGCGGCATTTTACCCTCAGGTTGTTCTGGGGTAAGCAGCTGTGCGTGATGGAAAGAGAGAGAGAGTGTTGGGTGCTCTGCCCGGTACTTGTTAATGCAGGTGGTGGTGCCTGCAAAGGAAACGAGAGCCTGGAGAGAGCACTTGCAAGGGAGGAAGGGCTTTGCTCTCCCACCACCCCCATCGGAGCTGTCTTTCCTCAAGGAGACTGCCCATGGCTGCACCCACTTTCTGGGAGTGTTTGAGGACACAGCCTTGCTCAGCAAGTGCCAGGCAGCCCAGCAGCAGCTGAGGTTGACCCGTGCCCTTGGTGGGACCCGGCTGGTGGCCTCTGCACCCGTTCATTAGTTCTGCTGGGGTGCTGCGGACTGCAGCAAGTTCCTCGGTCATTGCCCTCTTGCTGCCTCCCTCCGCAGTAAGAGACTCTTCTGGCCGCAGCTTGCGGGGGAAGTCGGGCAGAAGAGAGGACCCCCACCAGACCCCCTCCGCTCGCCTCCCCGTGTCTGCCCCGGCAGGCACAGACCCTGCCAGGCTGGAGGCCAGCACAGCTCTGCCTTGCTGCGGACCAGGCTGGTCCCCTTGGCCTCCTTGCTGTCTCTGGAGCTGTGCAGTTGACTCCCTGCTTTTAATAGAGAGCTGGGAAGGCACATTATGGAGATGAGGGTGTTATTTGCATAACGCTAATTAGGTAATTACAAATCATTTTGCTATGAGCTGAAGCGTGTGCTGTGACATAACGTTTATTAGTCATTCCATTCAGGCCCCGCTTAGTTAAGTCATTTACTGCACTAACTACTGAAGTTGGCAATAAAAGGTAAATGCTGGTGGTGCTTGGGTGCAAAGATGAGACGGGGCACCCCATGTAAAGCTGAGGCCCATGCCCCCTCTCGGTGCAGCCCGTGACAGCGGCTGGCAGGGCAGAGCCCAGCCCTGGCAGCCCGGACTGGGAGGGCATTACAGCAATCAGAGCAGTAGCCAGAGGGGGAGACCACATTTTAAGCCTTGGTTTTCAGCAGGCTCTTGGTTGTTTTGGGGCCGTTTTCTTGGGCCCAGGGGGCCTGAGGTGCTTTCACACATTTTCACTGTCCCCGCCTCTCTGCGCCTGGCTCTGCCACCCAGTGCCGAGGTGCCTGTGCTCTGACACGCTCCCTGGAAAGCCACCAGGCAGCCTGCATTTGTCGGGATGCTAACGCTTCCGTTTGTACCCAGACTCTAAGTGCCTGGTGGTCTGAGCAGCTCTTGGGGCTCACAAAAATTACCTTCCCTGAAGATGGAAAGTCAGGAATTAGTCCCCATATTTTTCACAGCCAGAGAAGTGCTTTAATATTGAGGCTGTATCTTCTGGGGTTGCTTGCAGGGTGCAGATGCCAGTACTGTGCAGGGGAGAGGCTGAGGCGCCTGAGGAGCAGGTCACCTGGCCATGCCCTCCCGGGCCCTTTGCCCTGCACGTGTCCCCCCTGCTCGCCCACCGCTGCCGTCTACATGCTTCATGGAAGCAGCTCTGCTTGGCCGGCTTCCAGGGGCCCCCGTGGCCACCAGCTTCCCCGGTTTGTGAGCCAGAAGCCACCTGCCCAGCAGGGCACTGAGAGGTGCCAGAGCCGAGAATGGCATCACTCTCGCCTCTCCGTGGCTCCTGCCTGGGTCTCTGTGACTTAATGCTTCTCTATGGGAAAACAGTGGCTGTGCCCTGTTGTGTGGGTGCATGGAGCGCCCAGGCACCGAGGACTTCCCAAGCGGGATCCCTGCCCTGCTGCGCTCCTCAGCTGGCGATGATGCGCCTTCTCAGTGCACAGGTCTGTGAAGAGCTGCCTTTGATCCCACTGCGAGGACCCTCCTTGCCTCTCCTGATTCAGTGTGCGGAGCCCTGTCCCGCTAGAGCCGCTCGTCAGCAGGCACTGAGCGCGCTGTGGGCCCTTGGGGGTGATGGGGCTGCTCAGGGGGCAGCAGCTCTGCGGAGGAGCTGATTTCACTGCCCAAGAGGTCAGCAGCTTTTTCCGAGGGTGCCACATAGAGGGCATGGAGAGCAGGGCGCAGGCAGCTTCCAGGAGTCCAATGCTACAGGCTCCTGGGTTTCCCGGCCCAGGATGATGGGGCAGTGAGGCTGCAGACGTTCGTGCGTGGCAGGAAAGGCAAGCCCACGCTAGCGGAGCTGGCGCACGGGGAGCTGCGCAAGCAGCAGGAGTGACGGCCTGGCGCAGAGTTCCAGTTCCTCCCTGCAGGCACTCTCTGCCTGTGCTTCCCTGTCCCAGCCTCCTGGGGACCACTGCTGCCGGCGATCCTGCCCCTGTGCGGGCACAGTGGTGGACCGCAGGGATCTGTCTGCGTGCTCACGCCCTGCGAGGCCGGCAGACGCCCTCCTTCCCTGACCCGTGTCGTGGCACACACCTTTCTTTTCCAGAACCAGATGAGCCATTTGAGTTCATTATCGTGTCCCTGACGGGCCAGACGTGGCTCTTTGAGGCCTCAACATCAGAGGAGCGAGAGCTTTGGGTCCAGGCCATTGAAAGCCAGATCCTGGCCAGTCTGCAAGGCTGTGAGAGCAGCAAAAATAAGGTAAGAGGCCTCGGCTGAGTTCTGCTTTGTTCCCTCCTCTCTGGCATGAGCTTAGCTGTGTCCCTCCCTGTCCAGGCTTCCCTGTCTGTCCAGGCTGTATCCCGTCCTGATCCCTCTGCTCCCAGTCAGGTTTGAATCCCGTCTCTGGGACTGTGCTCCCCATGATGTTTCCTGTCACCTCTCTGAGCTCCCTGTTATCTCCCCAGCCTGGCTGCGGCCCCACAGAGCTTTCTGCATCCTGCCAGGGATGGATCCTGCGCTGTCCGCTCCCTCCTTGGACAGCTCTGCCTTTTCGCTCCCCCTTCCGGCCCACCATCCCCTGCTCCTCTGGCACGCACCCCGCTGCAAATCAGTGTTCCCTCCAGACCCCCTTCTCTGAGCCCCCGCGCTGGACACCCCTGCTGCAGCAGAGCCTGCCGGGTGCCTGCTGGAGCGAGGTGCTGGCAGCTCCCCGACGGGCCCTTGGGGTGGTGATGAGAGGACACGTGGTGGGGCAGTTGGCCTCGAGCAAATGGGGTTCCTGTGCATTTTGTTTCAGGCTCGGCTGGGCAGCCAGAGCGATGCACAGGCCATGCAGGCCGTCCGCACTGCACGTGGGAACAGCTTCTGTGTGGACTGCGACGCACCGAGTAAGAAATGGTGGGGAGAAACTGGGACGTGGGGCTGCTCACCCAGGGAGGGGAGGGGGACTCCACCCCAGCCACCTCCCGTCTTACCCCAAAGGTACCTACACCATGGGGCTGTCTTGTTCTCTCCTGCAGTGGATCCATTCTTCAGGCATGGGCTACTGACCCCCTGCCACGCTGGTCCGTGTCCCCTTACTCACCAGCCTGGGGGCCTTGCCTCTCTGTGCTGCAGGGGCACTGGGCTTGGAAAGGATCTGCTGGGCAGGTGCCTGCAAATATGTGTCTCCTGGATCATAGGAGACAGGCTGGTGAGTCCATGCTGGTATTAACTCTCCCCCACTGGTGTTGCTGCTCTCAGATCCGGACTGGGCAAGTCTGAACCTGGGCTCCCTCATGTGCATTGAGTGCTCCGGGATCCATCGCAACCTGGGCACCCACCTGTCCCGTGTGCGCTCCCTGGACCTGGACGACTGGCCTAGCGAGCTTCTCATGGTCATGACAGCCATCGGCAACGCCCTGGCCAACGCTGTCTGGGAAGGAGCAGTGGAAGGCTACCCCAAGCCCGCCCCTGACAGCAGTCGGTAAGGGAGATTGGGAACCCCAGAGATGCTTCTCAGACAACCACACCAGGAGGCTTGAGGGCACCACAGGAGGCTGGGAGCAGCCATCCAGTCAAACAGAGAGGTGGGCAGGAATCCTCGAGGTACTCCAGTGTTCGGGGTCCTGCCTGCTCTCTGGGCCCTGGAGGCCCTCTCCCACTGCCCTGGTGGGCTAGCAGGGCTTCATGGCCAGCCATGGCCATGCGGTGACCGCCAGAGCCGTGGCTGGCTGCAAAGCAGAAGGGGTTAACGGAGATAGCTTGGCAGCGTTGTGTGGGTCTCAAGGGTGCGTCCCTTTCAGGCCCTTGTCTGTCCCTATCGGAGCGACTCTCCTGTCACTCATCCCAACAAGAGCCCATTCTGCAGCTTATCAACGGATAAGAGCGGGTCAGGGGGCGGCAGGAGTGAGCATGCTCTGCGCAGGGCATTGATGGCCGCCCGCCAGATGCAGATGGATAGAATGGCAGCAGATAGCAGCGGCACGGCACACATCGATCCGCCCGGCCCCGCAGCCCCAGGCGGGACGGACGCTGCCGCAGCCTTTGTTTGCACCAGGCGAGACGGCAGCAGTGATAACGTGCCTCCCGTGGCACTGGGCTGTCATGTGCCGCAGCTAACCTTTTCTTGCCGCTGGCCATGGCCCACACACAAGTGCGGGACAGAGACGGTCCCCACGCAATGGGCACACAGGAAAGTGTGTAGGGCACTAGCATAGAGGTGTGGGTGTTCCTTAGCACAGTGACGGGTGTGGGGGCTGGGTGTGGGACGGTGCTGCTGAACATGCATGGACGTAAGTGCACAGTGTACGTAGGAAGCTGTAAGGAGGTGCAGCGAGAGAAGTGTGTCCCAGGCATGTGTCCGGAGCAGTGTGACAGAGCCTCAGTGACAGCCATGCGCGGGGGGGGCACAGCAGGGGAGGTGTTTGCAGCGGGGCTGTGCAAGGCGTGCCTGCGTGTGACAAAACGCTCGCTGCTAACACGGGGTGCATTCAGGGTGGCAGCGCTGGTGTGCATGTCTCTGCACATGGAGCCCAGGCAGGTTGGCCCACCTGTGACAGTGTCCCATCTGGCAGGGAGGAGAAGGAGCGCTGGATCCGGGCCAAGTATGAGCAGAAGCTCTTCCTGGCTCCGCTGCCCCAGTCGGACATCCCGCTGGGCCAGCAGTTGCTGCGGGCTGTGGTAGAGGATGACCTGCGCCTCGTGGTGACACTTCTGGCCCACGGCACCAAGGAGGAAGTGAATGAGACCTATGGGGATGGAGACGGGCGCACAGCACTGCATCTCTCCTGCGCCATGGCCAACGTAGTCTTCACGCAGCTGCTCATCTGGGTAAGACAGGACCCCGCAGCCTCCACCACAGCATTTCTGGCCCTATCCCGGTGCTTCCCCACTGCAGCACCTCTCGGGACACCTCTCGTCCATCCCCCTCCCACAGGCTCCCCCACATGCCCGCTGGCACTGCCCTGCCCACCCTGCCACGTCCCCCTCCCTGCCCGCCCCAGTGCCACAGAGCCCCTCTGCCTCTGCTGGTGCTCTTGCTGCGCCGCCACCCCCGTGCCCATGGGCCGCGTGGCGTCTGGGTGCCGCTGACGGCTGCTTTCTCTCCTGCACAGTACGGGGTGGACGTGAAGAGCCGAGATGCTCGAGGCCTGACCCCGCTGGCCTACGCCCGGCGAGCCGGCAGCCAGGAATGCATCGACATCCTCCTGCAGCACGGATGCCCCAGCGACAGTGCCGTCACCACACTGACCCCCAGCCTGCCCCGCCGCAACACCAACGCCAACAACAATGCCTGCACCGTGGTGCCAGCTGAGCTCGGCTCCAGCCCCAGCGCTGTCTAGCTCCTCACAGGCCCTCTGCTCACCCCACGGCCGCCTTCCAGCCCTGCCGGGGGACCAGGCCCACAGGAGCGGGTCCAAGAGCAGTGCAGCCGGGCTGCCCGCCGTGCTCGCTCCCGCACCGGGACCCCTGTCGCGGCCGGGAGGAGGCCGGGGTGCCAGCAGCCTGCTCCTCTGCACCAGTTCCTGTGGACTCTCCCCGTGCAGCTGGGGCAGGGGGCTGTGCAGACCCAGCGCGGTCAGCTTGCAGAGAAGCTCCCTCATAGTCACTGGGATGGGGGGCTCCAGTACACCCCATTCTGACGACCGGTACAGGGGGAGGAGAGGCAGTTTCTCTGTGCCCCCACCACCACACACACATGTAGATAATACAGGGGCTGGAGGCAGTTCAGGTGTGTGGCCCTCCCCTGTGCAGCTGGTACTGGGGAGGGAGATTGCTGCACCCGCTCTCCCAAACAGTCGGACAGTTTGGGCACCTCCCTCCTGCCCTCCCTCCCGTGTCAGCCTTGCTGTGCACCCCTGCTGCAGTGGGGAGGTGGGGGGCAGCAGGAGGTACACGTTTCTCCACTGCACCCCTGTGCTCCTCTCTGCTTCTGGGCAGTGCAGGAAGGGATGCGCTCTCTGGTACCTCTCCCCACGTGCTGATGCAAAGGGAGCATCTCTCCCACGCAGCCTCCCTGGTGACCTAGAGGGGGAAGAGGATGGTCACCCCAGGATCCCCAGCTCTGTCTGTCTGTCTGTAGAGTCACTGTCCTTCCAGGTTCAAGCCCCAAAGCCATACACAGTGTCTCCATCAGAGCATCCCCCGCTGGCTCCCGCTGATGCCCAGGCGGGGCTGGTCTCCGGCTGAGCAAGACGAGAGAGGAGATGAGCGTCTCCCGTTGGTTTTGGGCCAAGCCTGCAGCTGAGCACTGGAATCCCAAGGCTTTGGACGCTGCTGTGGAACGTCTCTGTCACTTGTGTATAAAATGTACATTGGAAATATTTATATGGACACTCTGTATATACTGTTTCTTTGCCATGAGTTGCCCTGTGTGTGTTATCTGCAGCCAAGGAGATAAAGGCCAATAAAGCAACCCACCTCCTGCCAGGCCAGCTTTTCTGTGTGCTGCCTTTTGGGCCTCCAGTCCAGCCTCCGGTGTGCTGCTTGCCCGCTCTGTGAGGTCTGGTGGCTTTCCATCCCAGACTGACAAACGTTCAGCCCTCTCTACTCCAGCTCGGGAGTTGGTAACAGCAGTCCTGTACTGAACTGGGCCCCTTGGTGGACGTGGCAGAGCGCTGGGACGGGGAGAGGAGATGTGTCAACCCTGGGCACTGTGGGACAATGCAGGGACATGGCCCCAGAGGGATGCACGGCTCTGGAAAGATCAGAGATGGGCACAGCAGAGGTGTGTGCTGGGCAGGGGACGTGCCAGGTCAGAAGTGCTGGGGGGGGAGGGCGGCTGTTGCACAGCTGGTCCCTGGGCACAGTACAGTCATTTTGAAGCTGTGGGGAGGCAGAGATGGGCAGGGAATGGTGGGGCTGTCTTGGTGAGCAAGGAGCCTAGGTCGTTTGCTATGGCAAAAAGATTACTGCAGAAGCCTGAGCTCGTCTAGTCCCAAAGCGCAGACAGCCCCCCCAGGCAGCAAAGGGAGCTGTGGGTGTCTACCCCATCATCCCTGACCCCACAGGCTTCTCCCAGCTTTTGGCAGAGCAAGGCCCCCAGCACTGCTGGTTCTCCTCTGGGTGCACCCAAAGCCGCACCACAAGCGCCAGTTTGGGTTTCCAGCACCTGGGACTGGGCGCAGGTCTGGGTCCCCAAGCCTGCGCGGCGGACCTGTAAGGAAGGGGGGCACCAAGACGCCCCGCTCCCCCCCGGCACCCCACCTGCCCCAGGTCACCCTCAGCGGTCCCCTCCAGGCCCCCTGTAGCCTCCTCCCTGTGCCCCTCCTATGGCAGAGGGCTGCCTCGCTGGTGGCCGCGGATGGTGGCCCCTCCACCACCCCCTCGCTATCTGCGTGTGCCAGCGCCGTAGTCCCCATCCCGGTCCTGGTCGCGGTCCCAGCCGTCCCTGCTTGTGCCCGGTCTGCCTTGTTCCCGTGCCCGGTCTCCCTCCCGTGCCCGTGGTGCCCCTGCACCGCCCCGGCCCGGTGCTGGGTTTGGTTCATTTCCTGGCGACTGCATTAGCGGGAATGGAAGCCGAGGGACGGCAGCTCCTCTGGGGCCCATTAATCATCCCCCTCAGACAAGCTGCCTTGATTACAAGTGGCAAGAAATTCATTAGGGCTGCGGCTCTGACAACTTTTATCTGCGCGGCTGGATCTGACTCATTAGGCAGCCAAATTAAAGCCATGATGGGCCCTGATGAAATTCACTGCTTGTTTATCTTGTGCGATCTGATACATCTGCCCATACATCATCTCCCGCACGGGATCCCGCCCGGCCCAGCCCCGGCGCCTCCCTTCCCATCCCAGCCCTGCCCTGACCCACCGGGCTGCCCCTGGCCTGTGGCACAGCCTGCGCCCCGCTCCAGAGCCAGCCCCGGGCCAGGGTCTCCGGTCAAACCCCTCGCCCGCCCCCACGCTCTGTCTTCAGGGTCGGCCCCGGGGTCGCGGCTGGAGCGGTGGCCGTGCCAATAGGAGCCGCGTGAGGACAGCCCCGGGGCCACGCGGCCCTGAGCAGCCTCTCAGGGTGCCCGTGGGGGTGGGCAGCCCCCCTCGGGGCGCCCGCGGCCCTGGCCAGCTCCTGCTGGTGGTGGCACCGCTGCTGGCGCACAGCCCCGTGGAGACAGGCCCGGTGGCCGGCTGTTGCCCGCATCTTGCAAACGGCTGCTGAGGCTCCGGGGGCTGCCCCTCTGCTTGCGCCCAGGGGAAGGGAGTGCCAGCAGCTTCCCCGTGGGCTCTGACATGGTCCCAAGGAGCCAAGTCAAAAGCCCTTTTCTCCAGCTCATGAGCAGGCAGGCAAGGCCGTCGTGGGCAGCTGGCACGACAGTGGCCCTGGTTGCCTTAAGGGAAGCCGCACTGCCACCCCATACCAGTGTGCTGCCCCAGTGCAAGGGCCTGTGCTGGGCACAGGCAGCTTCTGGGCTGTGGCACACCGTTCCCGTCCCCAGCAGGAAGGGGTCTGCACTGAACGGCAGTGTCCCTGTTAAGAAAAATAGCATGTCCCCATCTGGCCGTGGGGCCAGGCCCCAGCAGTAGCAGCACTCCGGTCCTGCCCCAGCCCAGCCTTACCCCACTGTTTGAGCACATCTCAGCACCAAGGTGGCCCGCATGGCTTCACACAGTCCCGGGCCAGGACAGGCTGAGGCGGAAGCTGGTGTGTGTTACGGGGCAGGAGTGGCTGTGTCCGTGTTACGGGGCAGCAGTGGCTGTGTCCGTGTTTAGGGGCAGCAGTGGCTGTGTCCGTGTTTAGGGGCAGCAGTGGCTGTGTCCATGTTTAGGCTGGTGCCAGGGAGGGCACGGGCAGACCCTCCACTCTGCTCCGCATGCCACAGGAGCGTGCCGGGGCAGCAGCACGGTGGGGCTGTCCCTGCGTGATGCAGCCCCTAGCAGCAGTAGATGACCGCACCAGCTCCTTGGCAGCACCACAAGGATCCTGCCACAGCCAGCCAGCACCACTCAGCTGAAGCAGCGGCTGCAGCAGGGTGTGGGTGCTGCAGGGCAGGAGTAAGGGATACAGACTCGTGCCATGAGCACATCCAGGGTGTGCAGCCCCAGGCTGGGAACCAGCCATGCCACAGGTCTACACCACTTCCCAGAGAGCCTGGGCACAGCAGACCAGGCCAGGACAAGCCCCACGGGGCACAACTTGCAAACAAAGCCCCATGGGCCCTCTCGCAGCCCTAGCTGAGCTGGCACAGCCTCCTGGCAGGGAGGTACATAGGTGGGCAGCAGCCATGGCATGGGGCAGTACTACCCAGCCCCGAGGCAGCTGGGACCACACACTGGGTCCACGCAGAGGGGCTTTTAAAAGAGATGGCCAGAGCAGAGATCGTGCTATTGGGCTGCACTTTTGCATTCCCAATCAGCCCTACCTCTTTGAAAGAGCGGGCAGAGGTGTGACACAATGTCCCAGCTCCCTTGGCCTGTGCTTACCAAGATACGGCACCAGTATGTTCCACTACAGTAGCTGCGCACTATGCCCATTCACATCGCGGTATCTGGCCTGCCGTGTAGGTGCAGAAATCCACAGCATAGGTCCTCGCAAAGCCCTCTGCAGGAGATCTCAGCCTGGCTGCTGAGGACAGTGGCACGAGCTGGTAGGCTGTGAAAGGCCCAGCATAGGCAGGTGAGTGGGAGCCCCTGCTTGGGAAGGGTTTCGGCAGCCCTGGCTAGCGAGGGATCATCAAGGACTGCAGTCTCGTGAAGTGCTGCATAGCTTGCCCAGCACCTGAGTGAGCAACAGCACAGCAGAGTGTGGCTACAGTCTCTCTTTCCTCCCAAACCCCAATTCCAGCATGCCCTTGATAACTTCTTTTAGGTCTTGGCTCATTTTCCTTTGACACTGAAGATACACCCGCGAGGAGTTTGCACTCTGCTGCTGAGGCCATCGTGACCAGACTGGCTGCTGAATCCCCTCTGCAGCTGCATCCTAAACTCTGTATGCTGCTGCGGAGCTGGCTGTAAAGGAATTGGAGGTGGTCGGGGGGAGCTCATGACCCTTCCCAGGTGCCAGGCCGGTGGGAAGGGAGATTGTTTCTCTCCTGCCCATGTGCAGTTAGAGCCAATTTCTCCCCGCCAGGGTATAGGTTCATTGAGTTGCAGGATTCCTGCAGTGATGACACCCACGCGGTACTTCTGACCAAGGCCAGGAGTATGGTGAGCTGCTCCCTAAAGGCAACCCCCAGCAGCACAGATTCCCCCACAGCACAGCATTCCTCTGCCCTGCCTCAAGTCTGCTTGTGCTGGGACCGGAGGGCCTATCATCACAGCCACTGCTGCACACTAGCTTTGGAAAAAAAAAAAGCCCGGCGTGACCTCCTGGGAAACTCCTCTGTGAGCCACTAGCAGATCAGCGAAGCATCCGAGCAAGGCCTGGAGAGGTTGGCTAATGAACAACAGTGGCACCGGCACCATGTTGTGGCCATCAAAGAGGTCATACAAGCCCATTGTTAGAGAATGCTATAAACCAGCTTTGTTGCACTGAAAACCTTTTTCTGAGAGGGCACCACTGAGTGAATAAACACCCCATGGGCTGCAATTGCTACTCCTTTCCTAGTTCTTTAAGAACTATTGTCCAGGTAAATGCATGGGCAGGTCTGGGTAGAGAGAATTCCCTTGTAAATGATGAAACTGTCTTCATGAGGGCAAAGTAAGTTTTGTTTGTACATGTGTGTATATATATGTAAATATATGTATAAATAAATGCATGTCCATGTATACACATATCTCTCTGTCTACCTTTTACTCTGCGTGTGTGTGTG
>VYZV01007270.1:109379-138585 GCA_013401275.1 Pandion haliaetus | reverse complement strand
CTTCATCAAGATTGTATATCTTCCTGATTTCTTTTGAGAATTTGTTGCCTTTCTACTATTACCACAAAGCAGCATTTTGTTACAGACTGCCTAAAAATCACTTAATCTCAGGTGAACTCATCACTTGCCAAACTGTTGGAATGCTCTTTGTTTTGTTACGTTGCACTGTTGAGTTACTTCTCTTTCGTTTTGTGTTTGTGTTTTGTTTTTGTTCTTTATTTGAGAGGGGGAGCTGGAATAGGGACATACACAAAAGTTACAAAACCCACCCTCATTCCCATTTCTCTTTCTACATTACAAAAAAAATATGTTCAAGTTGTGAAGCTTTAAAAAAATAAAAAGGCACAAATGAAAGCAGCACCAGCAGCCACCAGCTCATCCTGAAAAGAATTTTAAAAGGAAATAGTCATACACTGTCTAGGATTCATAGACAGATCAATATCTCAAGTAGTAGGGAGGGGAAGGGAAAGTAAATTTATTTTTATATATAGTTACCTAATCACCAAAAATTCTATATGTAATGAGTCTCTAGTAGAAAGTATATTTCAAACTGTAGGAAAAGCTTGGACTATGCGAAGAGCTCAGTTTGTGCACTTTGTATTACCTTCAGGGTTTATGATACTGTAAAAATAGTGAGACTAGAAGTATAATTAAATGGGGCAAGATCAGTGTTACCAGCCATACTCAGATATTAGTTAGCTAGAATTGCTTCGATGTTTGCATCTTCTGTGGTACACTCAAGAGCTATAAAACAGAACAGTGAAGTTCACCATATTTTCATTCAGAATGCAAGAAGTTCCATGGAAAGCACTCGCCCTTGAGTGTGCCTTAAGGAAGAAAAGGAGTGCAATGGAGCCATTAGATGTGCTAACACAAATAACAGCACTTACATGCTAGAGATTTACAACAAAAGTCAACTTGCCTTTTCAGAAACCATGTAACACCCGACCATTGACAAAGGGACACGCTTCTGGTGTTGACTACTTAAACAAATCAAGATGTAATCCATCAAGTATCTTATCTCCTTGTGCAATAAAAGAGCTCAGAAGGGAGGGGGCGCGGGAGAGGGGAGGCTGGTGTTTGCGTGGTGCTCATTCTTAAAAACATCTGCCTTGCTTTTAGGGCTTCATAAATGCGACAAAAGTAGGCTTTTCCATAAGTGGCCTTTGAGAACATGAACGATAATTCATGTTTCAAAAATGACAACAGGGTGATAAAATACAAATGAGTCGCGTTTTAAGTGATTCAGTTAAAAGGCTTGGGCTTTGAGCAAGAATATTGGATGAGAAGGAAATTGGGTGATGTCTTGCGTTATTAGGCCAATTTTGTGAATGTCCCTTCCCTCTACCCTCTCCAACCAGACAATTTGAAAAGCTGATGGGATCGTTGGCATAAAAGGGCATTTGGTGGTTTTACTTTTTTTTCCTTTTTTGTTACTTTTAACAGACTAGGGAACAATTGCATATTGCTGATATACATAGCATTAAAGTACTTGCCACAATATAATGGAAAACTGCATATGAAGCAGGATTGACCAATATCGTAGTACTTGACGTGGCATCACAGCCTTTGTGATAAGAGTGGAAAATTCTGTAACTTTATCAAATAAAGACTTTTATGTTTAAATTACGTTGTTAGTTGTTCAGAGGCATTACTCTTCCACAAGTATTGGTCAATTCTCAGCATTACAAAACATGAGGTTCACAGCTGTAGCCCAGTATTTGATAGAGAATTCTGATCTGAATTAGGAAAAAGTAAGTAAAATCCAAACATTAGAGAAACAAAGTGCAATATTAAATGTTTGCTTTATAGATTATATTCTATGGCTGTTTGTACTTTTTTTGTTTCTAGTTTTGGTGCTGAATATGTCCTTGTAGACTCTGTTTCAAGAAAACTATGTGGAAAACAGTTTAATTTTTCCTATTGCTCTTCCTTGTGGAAAATAAACTTTCTTTTTTTTTAAAAGGCGCTTTTACATGTCACAACTTATTATACATGACCTAAATACTTTATTCAAAACATGTCTATATATAAAATCATAACCGCACGGATCACATAGTACAGGAACTTAACATAGTACCTGTCTCAAACTAGGTAGGGAAAAGCTGTTTGTAGAACCTGAACACCACAAAGTCCCATCTTGGCACCCTCGTCCCCTTTTATTTTACATCGGTGACCTTTTGGGGCCGGCTCCCAGATGGGAAACTGCAGCTTCCTCCATGGGGAAGTGCCAGGAACTGGCAGGATCAGGCATGCCTTTCCAGGACACTGTGTTTGTGTATCGCTGCAGCTGTGGTGGCCCTTGTTCCAGGCGTCTGGTCCCTTCCATGAGATAGGGCTCGGGGGGGGGAAGGGAGGGGGCAAGGCGTGTTTTGGTGGAGGTGGAAGGAAGTTGGGGAAGGGGAGTGAGTGACTGAATTTGATGGTCCGGCATGCAGCTGGGACCTCGGAAGGTGGTCTGGTGAGGCGGGCTGGAGGAGGTGCCCGCTGCCGTTCTTGGGAGCTCCGGTGTGGCCAGATGTTGAAGATGTCCACCTGCGATGTACTCGTAGAGTTTCCCAGCGTGCCAGCGGCGAGGCGCTGCCACCGACGCCCGGCTTCCGCATACCACGCGCAGCTGAACCTCTGACAAAACGGATTGTCGTCATCCTGCAGTATCAACATGTCGTTTGACCTAAGAGAAGGTTCAGCGGGCAAGCAGCCAGGGGCTCGGGTGGCTGGCCCGCCCTGTTCCTCTCGGCTGCTGTTCGGGGAGCAGGGACCACTGCGTTCCCATAGTACCTACCCTCAATTTAATGGTGCAGCTGGTTATGCGGACAGCCCAAAGGTCTGGTCAAACGCCATGCGCGATACAAACAGTAGGACCGCTCTCTCCAAAACAAGAGTGTTGCAGCTTAATTTTGCGGTCGTTATGATGGATAATCCAGGCAGGCTTTTTAGGGTTTTTCCCCCCTATTAATAACACCGTTAATCATTTCTACCCGAGTTCTGGTTCAAGCCACTAAGAAACAAAAAAGCCTGTCTTCTCTCATTTTGCTCATCTAGTTGGAGCTCCATAGCTGAGCAACAATATTCTAATACCTGCACAACCCCTCCTAGAAACCAAGTTTCTAATGCTATATGGCAGTGTTAGAATTTAAATTAGCATCAGCATCATTTAAGGGACACACACTTGAAGCAGTTCTGTGCAGCATGTTCTTCAAATCTCTCATTTTTAGACCAGCACCTCTACTTGACAATTTAAGCTTAGCTTTATTGTCAGAATTATTGCAAAGTTGGAAGTTACCGAAGTTTTATTATTTGAGATCCAATTTTTTAATGCAAATGTTTCTTATTTCTGAATATTAAAATACCTATGCGCACGTACAAATCTGTGCTACGCCAGGATGTAAAACTACTACTGTCTCTTCCGTATCAGCTGTCATAAAAATATACAGAAGGGTGGCAAGTTACAATGACTGAGCTCTTCAGCTTCTGAGAGGCGCAATGCAAGGCTGCAAAATTGATCATCATCTTTTCTGGCAATTATCTAAGTAAAACATGTATCTAGCACTTTTTAACCCCTTTCCAGATTTAAGCCCTTTTCTCTTGCAGAAACAAATCACTAACTTGCCGTAAACTCCCACCACCTGAGCTTTCCACGGCAGGGCCACAAGCACGAAGCCCAGCTGCAGAACTGAAGAAGGGTCTCCAGAAGCAGCGGGTGAAGCTGGGCATCCACCCAACAGCGGCTTTCCACGGGAAAATGGCTTTGCTCGGGTGAATGCTGACAATTTGAACTGACTCCTGTGACTTGAGGCACGGGGCTATGGGCAACTCGATAGGGTGTTAAATGCCCAAAGTAGATTTTCAGTAGGCTAGTGTTGCAGGAGCACAACTGCTCCTGGGACGTAGCGTCCAGGCTTGCCACGCAGCGTGGATTTGAGCAGAGCCCCCAGTTCAGAGGTCTGCAGAGACTTGAGGAGGGACCAGCAGTTGCACTGCGTGACCATTACCATGTATTTCAGCTCCTAGATTTTGGTTTTTTAGTAAAAGCCACTTGCAAAGGCACATTGTCAGGCACATTCCACCCGCCTTCCAGACCATACCCTGGAAACAGGAGAAAAGTAACCTATTTCTTCTCCCAGCAATCATTCACTCCTGGAACTCCCTGACCTAGCTACAGCATGCTATTTTTAGAGCTGGATCTTGCTATCTCCTGACCTAGTGGACATGAGGACAGAGTGGTAGCTTCTGAGCAGAGGCCAGGTGCTGCCACGAAATCCGAGTTGAAGAGTGTACCTCTCATCCAACCCAGCTCATAACAGGGAAGATTAAGAGTTCAGAAGGACTCTGTGTCTTGAGTTTGCTTCAGGCACCTTGCTATAATAAAAGTTTGTCATATTTGGATGAAAACCAGTCTCCTAGAACAGAGAAAGTGAGAGCTTTAAGCATAACATAAAGTCGTTTAGGAGATGTATTTTTGCGGGGGTAGGAATATATAATTTTTTTTAAAAAAGCCCATCCAGAAGCTACTATCAAAGTGCAAAGCCTGGCACTATGCGTTCATGCTCTTCCGCTCCAGCAGTAGAGTCTGATGTCTTAAGAAGAAAAAATCAAATCTCTCTAAGACGGTGCATTCCATCTACCACAAGCAGCTCCCTGAAGGGTTTCCAGCTGGGGACACCGGAGGGAATGACCAAGTTCACCGTGGTGCCCATCGCTCTTGCCTTCTATCTCGAGTCTCGCCAGGCTAAAGCGTGCCTTTGACTCGCCAACGCTCCACGAAATGCTTGGGGCGTTTCCTGTTTATTGGTTTACAAAATGTTATTTCTAAAATGAACCGATGAGTGTGATGCCATTCAGTTGTTCTCAAAGGAGACAGGATACTTGTGTTTCCAGCTGAATACATGGAGGGAACATAGGAGGAGGGGAAAAATCGTTGCGAAACCAAGTATTATTTCTTTTTATCTGAAAATTAATGCAGTTGCCCAGATCTAAGCAAGGCCTTGCTGTCATTGGACTGCCTAGAGTCAAAATGAAACTTCCTACTAGAGATGGCCATAGCAACATTCAAAGCAAATCTGTCATGATTGCCCATCAGCTAAGAAACAGAATTTAATAACTCCCTCTGTGGTTCGGTAGCTCTGTAAAAGGTGTAGAGTAGTCACCAGGTAATGATTTCTGATTAACACGTGATTTTTTTTATTATTTACACCCTTGTTTGGGGGCCTATCCTAAATCAGTTGAAGTCCTGTCGACACTGGTCCATTTCTTCTGTAAGCAGCCCATTTTTCCTGGTTAGGATTGCTAAGAGAACGGATCACTGTAACATTTTCAGCTCCGATTTAAAAAATTATTTCAATATTAAATATGTGGTATAAACAAAGAGAAACCTGCGTCAGTGTTTTATAGCTATTTAATTATCTCCCATAAATTAAACTAAATGGTCCACTTACCTATCTTTTAACAGGCTAAGACAGGAGAGACAGTTTTACAGCTGCCCATTATTTTTTTAGCGCATCAAACACCATTTATTGTGACAGAGTTGCACACCTCTAAAGCAATAAAGCAATTCATCAGTTGTACTGCATAAAGCTATCCTCCCAAACAAAACAAATGAAGAAAACAATACTTGGCCTGTGCAGAAGTAGACCAATTAACTTTCAAACCACAAGACTATGCTTACTTTTCTGTCTGATTTTCCCCTTTTTTTCCCTTATAATTCAAAGTAATTAAAAGGAGGTAACAATCTTCTCTTAATCCCTTCACTGTCTTCCCTTTCCTGTATTTTATTCAAACTTGTTAACGCTTCAGAACATCCTACTTCTTTTTGTGCTTCTATTTGCTCTTATATCTTATGCCACCAATAAAGCCTCATATAAAGCTGGATTTCCTCAAAGAAAATCCCTTTCATCTACCTTTTTGAGCTGAAATGCCTTCCGAAAAGGCACCTGAAAAGCCACTATACATTTCCTCCCCAAACCCACCTTTTTATTGAAAAAAAAAAAAACAAAAAACCAGGGAATAGTGATTAGATAGAAGGCTTGTGAATTCCTAGTATAAAACTTACTTTTTTTTCATGGCATGACCTAGTAAATAGGCAGTTGCAATATGAGAACTATTGTAAGGTATTTCAGCACCGTTACCCTGACGTATCTCAGAACGAACGCAAATTGATTTACCTTGAAGGTGATTTTATCACAGGTTACAAGCATACACAGGAATGACTAATATTGAAGTACACCGCAGTGAACTTGTCTCTTTTTTACCTGTGAGATAACACATCCTACCTCTGTCTCACAATCACCCCTCCACCCCCCAAAAAACCAAATTAAGCTTTAAATGGCTTATAAACACTGTTTTTATGTTGTTAACGTATGGAAAACCTGCTCAAATGAAGGCTATATGACCCTACACTTGTGCTGATCCTTTTTGCTTACCATATCCAATTAGAAAGTCATTTTAAAATACATTAATATCTTTGGCATCTATTTGGTACTCTTCCATGATTTTGCATGCCCTAGTACTAACTAGGCTTCTGGCACTACCAGAGGAAACAAGAAAAAATACACTAGAGAGCATGTTTAGGGTTGAAACAGAGTACAAGCAGCATGTTGCTTCCATTTATTTGCTGCTGCAAAAGGCAAGCTCCGCTGTGCTAAACCTTACTCTCTTGGCAACTAGTTGATAAATACAAAGTACTCCAAGTCATTTCTTTCTCATTGGCTCACTGTGAGTAGATCTGAAGAGGTAGAAGAAAAGTTGCTATCATTACAAGTAAAGAGCAGTGCAGGGAGAAGGAAGAAACCCAAATATTGCACTGGCGACTGGCCCACCTACCCAGAGCATCCAAGCAGCCACCGAGAGAGAAGCCAGACGTCTCACCCCTGACGAACACATGGATATCTTTAGCTCAATAGTGCAATCTGCAGTTTATAAGTGCATTGCAACAGTAAAGTCCCTTGGTGAATGGAGTGAGAGCCCTCCAGGAACCTCAGATGGAGCAAATTTCCCAGCAGCCTGCATCACCTCCATCACCGAGTCCGCAGGGATAACGAGTGCACGCACCCCAAACACAAGCACTACACAGACCGAGCAGGCTGCGGATGAAGACCAGCTTTGATTTATGTGATCCAGAAGTCTGTTGACTGGTTACACAAAACAGATCTTGTGAGTTCAGACAAGGACATTTTGGACTTGGACGCACTGTTATGTTTTCCAACCTTATAAGAAGATGTTCTGTTTCTGCAGCCCATAGATCTCTCTAAACATGGTGACAGTTTTAATAAGGGGTTTCAATATGCTGTTATAGGATTATTCTATGGTGCTCTGAATCATACCCAGGAACCAAACCAAATGCTTTTCTCCAGCCCTCGTGCAAGGCAAGTTGTTGACAGGAGGAGCAAGCATTCTGGTGGCCTTTAGAAAGTTTCACATTTGTAAATTTTTAACCCAGGCCCCCAGGAAGCCTTAGGGCTAGCATTGTTACAAAAAGATGAGGAGTGAAAAAAAATAAGAGCAGTGTAACTTGTTGAAAAATAAAAACTGCTGAGATTGGTCAGCAGTAGCAGCATGTGCCCTGGGTGTAGCCAGTGCAACAAAGCAAGGAACCTCCTCACGGTGCCCTCTACTTAATTTGCTCCCAGGCAATGGGTGCCATCCATTTGCTTTCAGTTTAGTTCCACGTCACTCAGCAATGTTGAATGCAACAGCAGCGCAGCAAACAAGGTACCGTGCAGCCTCTGCAAATGTGGCCACCCCAGGGATGATGCTAACTGCAGCACACAAGTCATGGGCTAGTACAGAACACCCCATACCGAGCAATGTAAACATGGGCACCTACATTAGTAGGGGTGCTATGGGAGCACCATGTCTTGTCAGCAGGCTCCAGATACCATCCCCCTGAAGCAGGGATAGCAAAAGTGCACCCTCATCCATGGCAAGGGCTGGCTGACTCTCAGGAGCAGCTGCAGAGAAAATCAGTCCCTTGGCTCTCGGTAGGAATTCTGTAAAAGGTGCTGCTGACAACAGCCTGCTTGCCCCTTCCAGGGCCAGGGAAAAGGACCGTGTCACCCCGTTCCCCAGGGAGGGTCAGATCTGTCCACACTTGCATGGGCTTTATATTCTTGGCTTCTCCTCCAGAATTCACAGCTGACACTAGTTATTTCTAGGAGTTCTTTCTCTCCAAAAGGAAAAAGCAACAGTGGGGGAAGAAGATGGCTGCAATTATTTAAATAAATAGCACGTAAGCAACTAGTCTTATTAAAGAAACAAATAACAGGCTCAGCCTTTTCACATCATATGTGCTTCTGTGGGTTATGACAAGCCCAGTTCTGCACAATTACTTTTATGAATGCACATTTTGCTTCTACGTGATGGTGCATATAGCTAGCTAGGTTTTTTTCTTTTTTTTTTTTTTTTGCGGGGGGAGGCTCATATTCCGTAAACACGGTACATAGAAAAGGCAAAAATTGATGATCAAAAGTAGGATTTGTGGCTCACTGACTTTGTTTACTGAGTTAAAAAGCTAAAATTTCTTCCATTCTGTTGATTTCCTTGTAGTTCACTGACTTGATTTACTCTTGGCTCTTTTAACTCTGTTTCTTCTAGCTCTGATTCATGCTAGAATGAATTACTAAACCTGCAGAAAAATAAATTTTCAGCTTCCCCAATCATCTTTATTTCTGTGGAAGAAAATTGATAGAGGAGTGCTTCACTCAAACCGCACAGAATCAACACAAACCAGGGAAAGGCAATTCTGGGGGAATGACTGGACACTGGTCTATGAAGAACAACGTGTGTTCCCCAGCATCAACATCTAAACAGTCACTGGCGATATGCCTAAATATTTTGGATGTTGCATGTCTGTCAAATAAATGAAAGATCCAGATGTGGAATCTGGCAGTGATGACATTCCGCTGGTGACTTTCAATCCATAAACTAGTGATTAGGACACAGAGAAGCATATATATCATGTGTTTTAATCAGATATGTTATTTCAGGCAGCTGTTTTATTTATAGGAAAATTTACATTTATTTCTTTCAGTTCATCAAACTGGTGTTTCAAAAACTTTTTAAAGGAAAGGTTCTAAGAGGAGACTTCCCTCTCAAATCACAGAGAACAATCATAAAAAATGTGGCATCAACTTTCAAAACATCACCTCCATAGAATGGCAAGGAGGAAATAGTTTAAAGATGTGTACGAATGATGGTAACGAAATTTAAACTGTTACTTCTGAACTGAAAGGAATGCAGCATCCTACAGGATAGACATACTGTAAAATTAAGAGACACAGTCTAGCTGGTGCAGCTTACTAAAGGCAAATGTACTGGATGCATTCTTGTGTTTCACGTCATGCTTTCTTTCGCCTAAACCTGAGAATTCTGCAACCAAAACCACAGAATGCTCCATCAAACTTACCAGCTTCACAGATCCAGCATGCTGCACCCAGCGCACCCACAACTGCTCTACACTTATCACGGCACGTCTAATATCTCCCAGGCTGATGGCACACCGATTATGTCATTGGGCACATGGATTCATTCTGCACATGCTCTGCCAGGTTCAGAGGAACTTCTATAACTCGTTAGTAACATATTAGGTAATGTTAAGAGGGTTTGATATTTTATAGAAAAACAAACTAAACAATTATTGGAAAGCATACTATATTGCAGATTTTTGCTTTAAGTCACTGTGTCTTCAGAAAGCTGGAAGTCTTGCCAGCCAGCCTGTGCTGAGTTTTCTGATACCTACGTTGTCTCCTAATAGACACTGCTCTAATTTCCATTGCTGTCTAAAGCAACTGGTGCTCTCACTGACAAGTTATTTGTCCTGTCACCCTGGAAGGACAGCAGTGGTGTCCACCACTCCCAGCGGACCACTTGGATAAAGAAAAGTATGTTGTTTAATGCAGCTAAGCCATGGGGAGCACAGAGGATTGCCACTTTGAAGATCCATTATCTGAAATCCCATTTACTAGCATCCCTCTGACAGTGCTGTGCACAGAAACACTCTCTCTGTTTGCTTAGTAAGAGGCTGCTGTAGGAAGGAAAGCAAGTGTCCTGTATGACCCATGTTCATGAAAACTAGTCTCTCAAAGTGCTGCGATTATCTGATGAGTTACCTAAAACAGTGGCCATAAACCAAATTCTGACAACTAAATCTTACAGTTTACAATGACATTGTTTTGTTTATAATACAACATTTTGCTGCCTTTCTCTTCAGGGCCATGAACACGGTGTGTATTAGCCATGATTGAGAGAGACGGACATTTCAAAGCATGAGGTGACTATCCTAATACCTCTTAATGACTGCACAAGGCAAGGTTAACTATGGTTAGCCCTTATAACCTAATATAACCTCACCTTTTTAACCTAAGATAAACTACAGTTGTGGTCTTCCTTTTAATATAACCGTATTGGTGCCCATCTTCTCCTTTCATTCATTCTCAGGATCAAGGCTTTAACAGCTATGCAACGTTTATGCTAACCATTGAAAACCTACTTTTCAACAAAAATACTTGCTTAATAAAGCCTTTTTTTTAATTACTGAGAATATTCAGTGTGCAGTGGAGTTAAAAAACTGTGTACAAATAAGCATGGGGTAGAAAGCAAAATCTCAAATTTGCTCTCTGAATTAGTTCCTGGTGACCTGTGTCTTTGAGGAGTGGTTTTGTAAGCAAGCCTTATAGCCTTTAAATGCCACTATCTCATCTGATTGCTGCAGCTATGTGCTATGTCAGCTATCTACCAAAAGTTTAGTCGTGATCATTTTTACTAAGGACAGCATTTAAGCATACATTTTTTGTGAATCAAGAGTAATTCTTATGTCATAAAAGCCTTAGTATGCAAGAGACTTAGTATTTGAAAACCATCTTAGTGATCTAATTTTACAGTCTTTATAATAACATACTAACTATTTTGAAGACCATTTTCCCACCTTCATATACCTTTTCCGCTATGATCTCAGTCGAGCCTTCTGTCTTTCAAAGCTGAGCAGGCTAAGAAACTTTAAATAGCAATATTTTCCACATAGTTTCCGTCTCCCACATCTTACAGCATGACCATAAAGTGTTAAGTGAAGCCTCAGATAATTTTGGATTTGAATGAGGTTTCATGCGAGTGAATCATAAAACACACAAGCAGCACTTTC
Source organism: Pandion haliaetus (assembly GCA_013401275.1). Classification (NCBI taxonomy): domain Eukaryota; kingdom Metazoa; phylum Chordata; class Aves; order Accipitriformes; family Pandionidae; genus Pandion; species Pandion haliaetus. The sequence continues at coordinate 127,451 of VYZV01007270.1, read as the reverse complement.
TGTAAAGAGAAGGGAAGGAATTCTTTGCCAGGGAGAGCTACCCAAATGATTTTCTTCATTATGGTTTTTCAAGTCCATGTGCTTCTTTTTAAGTAAAGGAAGACTAAGCAATTGCTATAATCAGCAACACATTCCAGCTATTCTAGTCTAAAAGACTACATCAAATAACTCGACAGGAAAAAAAAAAAAAATCTAAGACAGATTTCATTTTAAGATTAAAAAATAAGATGTTTTTCAAACAGAAGAAAAAGATACCAGCAATTTACTTTTAATATATAAAATGGTTTTCTTTCCTCCCTTATTAACGACTATAATAAACAAACCTCTGGTGGCTTAAAACTAGAACTTATTTCCTTACAAAAGAATTGTTTTACAATTTATTTTATATAGACTTCCATTTTTTTAAATGTCCATTGAAGCTAATCTGGTAGAACATAGGATTTAGAGCTGAGGTTACATGACTGCATATGAAATTTCTTAGTTTCCCGTTTTCATAAACGTGCATGTCATCTGGATAGACACTGAAAACGGAATTGACGGACTAGTCTATTTTTGTGGAGTTTCATATAGGTATTAACTAGTTCAAATTCTTTGGTATCTATAAAAGAAATGAAAGGTGATTTTGGAGACAAGCTCAACTGATTCTGATGTCCCTTTATTTTATTATCTGCTCTCCAAAGGTACGGTATGTATTTGGTAAGTTTTGTGCCATAAATCTCAAACAAATCTCAACAAAACTGCACAAGAAATGCATCAACTTTCTCACTTCTCTTTTCTTCATATGCATTCAATCCCTATGGTTGAAAAGCTTTTAAAAGCCACGGTTATTAAATGTAAGGTTAAATTTAGAAATAAAAAAATACACTGAAAAAGGTGCATTAAAAATGAAAGGCCTTGTAAATGGCACATGCCTATATTTGATTTACAAAGAGTTCAGGCTTGGAAAATGATTTGAACGTAGGAGCAGGAAGACAGCTGGTGTACACGTACCAGAACATACAACTGCTCTGTATATGAAATTACCATCTTTATTTTTAAAGATCAGGACAATGCTAGGACAGCTCTAAAGCTAAATCATGCAAAACTTGCTCTGATGGAGAGCTGCCCCTGCAGTCTGGGTCCAGCTCTCATGCTATTCTGACAAGTTTTGTTCCTAGCCTACTGTAAACAGGAAATCAGTGCGGACAAGCCAGGAAAGAAACACAAAAAAACCCGTTAAACGTGCTGTGTAATGAGTTGACATGCTTGAACAGAGGGCTTACTTAACAGAAGCTGAGTCATGGTTTTGCAAACCAATGCCTCGTTTCTCCCCCAACCTCTTTTTTTTTTTTTTTTTTTTGTTATTTCTGAGTCATCTCAGTCAGCCCTAACATATCCCTCCGCTGCCTGGATGATCAAGAGCAGCTGTTTATACCACTCGTCTTGATAGCACGCAAGACTGAGCTTCTTGCAACTTCTCAGAGGCGCTAGCAGGAAAGGGAAGGGGGCACAGACCAACACCATCTAAAAACCCTTGACAGCATCATTTTCATTAAGCAAAAGCTCCTCTTTTGTAGGCTGTAGTATTTTTTTTACGGAGAAGCAGTAGGACAAAGTAACCGCGATTGCAACAGGGCACTGTACTCACTCCGCTGTTATTAAACCTATACCAAGCACAAGGCAATGAATTCATTAACGCACCCTCTGAGCCTCCAAAGATCAACAGTAGGCTTATCCTCACGTTGCAGATGGGGACCAAGTGACACATCACAAACTCATTCCACTGCCTGAAGGAGAAATCAGAAATATTTACCTGCTATATCTCTTAGCACTCTGCCAGGCAAAAACGTCAGTGCTCCGGGCACGGCCAGGCTGCTGATGGAAGGGGGATGGCACAGGCTGCAGGCTGGACTCTGCTGCTGAAACGAACACAGCAGAAGAAACAATTTCACAGCTGGAAGGCAGGGTTTTTTTACTAAAAATAAATAAATGAACCAAAACAACAACCAAAAAACCCAAACCTGAAAAGCAAAATATAAAAGTTTTAATTTCAATCGCTATGTTGTTATCAGAGCATATAACACCGTTCTGAGTTTCTTTTTGGTTTCATTTATATCTGAGCTTTAAATACCTCGTGCCTCAAGTGAGTTGGTAACAGGGGAATCTCCATTAAAAAAAAAAAAAGTAAATGGCTAATGCATTGTTGAGGAAGGTTTGAAGACACAACAGGAGTGAATTCTGACATCAAAAACCTAACATTCACAATGCTAGACACATGCATACACATCAACTTCAAACTTACTCCTTTTAAGAAGATCCTCTTCTTGTCATTTCTTCTGAATGCCTGGAGTTGGCAACACTGATTATTTTGTCACGCACAAGAACCACTAACAGAAGAAAAGTGTGAATTTCTGCACAACTAGCAATAAGATTGCGCTGCTCAGGAGAAATATCCAGTGACAGTTAGGTGGAATAACAGAAAGAAAGAGGTGGAGAAGGCAATGAGAAAATAAAAGGAGCTGATCCGGCCTTATCTCACTTTCTCAGATTACATTTTGTCACCTTTTGCTGTTATTTTCATTTCCCAATATAATACAAAAGGAATTATATTTCTCACCATTGTTGGTTTTCCCAGAAAGCAGTGGCAAGTAGTAAATAATTAATATTTAATTTTTTTTGCCTTCCCTAACCTGTGGCTACCCAAGGCAGCTTTCTTTTTCAACTGCCTTTAAAGCTGGCCCTGCGCCACAGCGACGCATAAAATAGCAGAGGTGCCCTGTGCTGGGAAAAGTGATGTGTCTGGCAGCTTCATCTGGAGCCCTCAGCAGTACCGACTGAGTTTTAATGAGTACACAAAATTCTGTCAATCTTCATTCTGAATTGGCTTGATGGGTCATCCACATCCTTCAGCCAGTTCATTTACAAACACCTGGGGACAACGCCACAGTAGCTGTCCGGAGCTCGGTCATCCACCACGTATCTCTTTCAGGTGATGCCCAAATTATTCCTGAGAGAAGCCTTTCTACCTATGAAAAGCTCAACTTTCAGCAAGAAGATTTTTTTCCCCCACCTAGCACTCATACCACTCATTATCTGGCGGTAAGCAGCAAGTTCACCTCTCCTTCAAATGCTGCTCAAACCCTCATGTTGCACCACTGCATGGTGAAAAAAGTCAACACGGCACATCACTGTTTTCTCAGTCCTCCGCCTGCTCATTTTTAAGCTTGTCTTAGTTTTGGTAGGCAGCAGACATTTTGTTTTCAATGTCAGGATTATTTCCAAAACCTCTTTTAGATAAGGAATACATTTTCACTGGCACCTGTTCTCAATCAACAGTTGTGAGATTGGGTCTGACCCTCACACCTGTGAAAGCAGGGCTTGATGAAGAAAGGTGGGAAGGAGACTAAAGGGATGAAGAGGACCAACAGCCTGCATTGGACAAGTCTTCACCTCTGCAATGGTGGAGGCAGCTGTGGAGTTAACCCAGCCCCAGGGACTTCTGCTGGGAGGTTATTCCTCTTTCTCAAGAAAGAGGTGCCCATGGGTGTGATTTCACCATGTGCCTTCTGGTGGTGCCACAAAAGCTCCAGTCGCTGGAGTGAAACACGACTCCCTTGGGAGCCTTGGGGTTTTGTCTGTAGCAAGTTTCTAACCACCTTGTTTCAGGAGAAAAGCTTCAAACCTGGAAGGTTAAACAAACTAAAAAAATTCAAGCCACAAAGAGAAGACAAAAAAAATATGTTACCAGCTACGCCCTGAATTTCATTTGAAATCTTACCAAAAAAATCTAAAACTGCATTTAGCTCACTGCTTTCCAGGAAACTCATATCCTACGCAGTGTCAGCAAGTACACTCTGGTCTTTTTTTTGAACTCCATGTTCCCAATAAGGCCCAGCCCAGCAAGACCATGTTCTTGTATGAATTAAGGGGATGCAACTGAGAGAAGATAATCCAGAGTTTTACCCCATCATGAGTTCATCATTAAGGCTGTGCAACTTGCCCAAAATATTAAACTGAGACTGTCAGTTGCCATTATTTTGCTCAAATCATGGACAAAAATAGAGTGTAGCACATGCTGGTTGTACCTTCATATGCTAATGACCCTCTAACTCCACTCCTGGGGATGGAAATGGGGAAAATAATCAGCTTGGTACTTACTAAACTCCCCGTTCATGAACATACTCCCTTGGGTACTCAAAACAAATGTTATCTTTCCTTTCATCCTTCTGTCTTCACGTATGTCATAAATAACCTTGCACGCAATAAAATTCCTTATCTCTTACGTAAATAAAGCTTAGCCCATTTTATAACCTCCACAGTAGGATTTTTCTTTTAAAGGGAAACTTACATGCAGAAGCAGACATTCATTTTCATAAAAGTCTCTGTGGGATTCACAATTTCATAACTCCCCTACATTGTGAAGCAAGCCAAAAAAAGCCAGGAATTGCACGGCCAACAACTCCAACGTGGCTCTTGACATTGTGCGTGTTGGCTTTTGCTGCTCTCCTCCTATCTCTCCATCTTACTCTGAGCCATACGGAGAGGGGGAAATACATGTGCAACAAGAGATCAGTGCGCAACTGCCGAACAAAGAAAAGGCGTGGGGCAAACAAGAGGATTAATTTATTTTGGATCTGCTCCCGTGGAAAGGGAGAAAGAGATGAGGGGTTCGGGGAGCTCAGTGTGAAACACTGAAGGTGGGAAGATGCAGAGCAGAAGGAAGGACCTAGTGGGACAGGGGCAGAAAGGAAGTCTCAGACTTTTGTCCTCCCTCTTCCTAGGTATTACCTTGCGAGGAGACAACCCGCTTTCAGTTTTCATGTCACCTCTATTTATGAAAAGCCCTCATGAAGATACTGAGTAACTACAGGACAGAATAAAATCTCAGCCATGGAAGCAGGATTTGGCCCTGCCTCTTAAACTGGCAACTTAAATGAACACGTCATTAGTGCCCAACGAATTAGTCAGTACCATTCTCGGGATTGCAAACTATACCATTAATTATCCCAATACACAAACAAGGAAGCAAATTAACCACAAGCCAGTTCACTTCTGCCCTACTCAGCAAATGGGAAAAATTTGTCATTGAAGAAAACAGTAGAAACAATACAAGGAAAGTGGAGGAGAAAGTTTTCTTTAACTTGGAAAAAAATAGGTAACACAGCTATCTGCAGCTCATTGCTTGTAAAAAGCTTCAAATAGTAAGTTTACCCAAATGATCATAACTCCTCTCCCCACCCTGTGGTACTGGGACCATCCATTTGTCCCAAGTGTTACCAGCAGGATTAGTTAGAAATTTTATAGTATACACTAGCCCAAGTTTAAAAAAGTTGGGGTGTACAATCCACAAACATAAATTAGAGGAGATCAGGTAAAAAAAAAGTCTTAGTTTGTGCTTAAAAACAGCCACTCAATGGCTAACAAATAGCCCTTTTGAGAGCAAATTCTCCCACAAGAGAAAAAGGTCTCAGAAAGTATGATATGTAAAATCTACACACTAATAGCAGGTCGTCACTGAATGGACTCATATGTGCTGAGGAATGCACTGTAGTTAGTTCCCAGGGATACTGAGCTGGTGAGGAATGTTTAGAGGGCCTTAAAAACCAGTAACAATATGCATTATTCATCCCCAAAAGACATATATGAACAGAACCGGAGAAATCCTAAAATAAGAAAGGAAGACTGATTTTTATTATTTACTGACCTATAAGCTACAGTTAATAAAAAGGCTGAAACTGCACTTCATTAGATCTTAACTAGCACATCCTTATGTTAGGAAAACGCAACAACTAGCAGCATTACAATTCCTCAGTCATCAACCATCCCGGCTGAACACTGATTCCTATATTAGCATGAAAAAATTCGTACATCATTATCTCTCACTTTCATTACTATCCCAGCCCCTCACAGCATTAAGAAATGTACAGAATATAAATGAGGGGAATTACCTGAAATTCCAAAACTTTCAAAAACTTTCAAAAAAACTTTCAAATATCGTATGCCTTAGACAAGGCATAAGAAATATCATAAAGGGGTACAGTTCTCTCTTGCACAGTATATCAGGGTTGAGATACAGCAAGGGAAGATACAGAGGAAACACTCCACAACAATTCCCTTATCATCTCTGTGTCAGGCTCACGGGGACACCTATCCTCTCCCAGAAAACATGCTCTTGATTTTAGGGATTTATATATACGTCTGCAAATCTTGAGAGGTCAGTTCATTGCAGTTAAACTTTGTCGTGAATCAGTGATTGTCTTTCTGTAGTAGCAGAATGCTACTTGCAGCCCTACTAATGCAGTTTGAGGGTGTGAGGGTGTGACATACATTAGAAAGACTTATAAAGAGGGAATATTGACCAGGACATAAGCACAGGACTAAAAATAGCCACAGCTTTTTACGATAAGCAGTCTTTTCCACCCTTAGCATCTGCTGTGATTCAGTCGTTACTCAGAAGGGACACAGCATCTAGTGAATGAATCATCCTGCAGCAATTGTGTTTTCTCTAGTGGTCTTCCACAGAAGAATTGATGAGTCCCAGCCTCTGCGAATCAGAGGGATCCAGCTGGGAGCAACATTGCCAGAGCACATGAGTAAATGAATAAAAAAGACAAGGCCATACATGACACCATTTACATTCCCCAGCCTTGACTACACATAAACATAACGCCCTCGTGCAATGTATGTAAGTAGTCACACTGTAGTCAGTTAGGTTATTCACGTAGATAAAGTAACTTTTGTTTAAATCTTTAGAAAACAGAATGCTTGGTAAAGAGCATCCTTTATAAACAGGAGTTTAAAGGAGTTACTCATGTAGAAGATTTCTGTGATCTTTCACTTAGTTCACTTTTCACTAGCAATGCACAATCTTAAACCATAACTGAATGCATTTGTATGAAATATAAAAATACTGGAATTTTAGTCAAATCATAATAACTTCAAGTGTACTGTCAATCTAAGCACAGCATTTTACCAGAACTATCTTGAACAGATCCTTTCATCTCATTCATGGAAAATTATTTCTAAAAGCCAGGCAAGAATAACATGGGTCTGACAAATTGCAGCATATCTGCTGAGGGTCTGAGGTGTGCAGGGATGCCTTATTTTTGTTTGAGATAAAAGAGGCTAGTTTTCCTGATTTTGCTTTCCTCATCCCAAATAAAACTTCTATTGGTAAAAATAAGAGGGAAACAAAACCACATGAAAGGCTCAATGTCTGCATAAAAGGATAGTAGGTGCTCAAGTCAGTCACATTAATATTCTATTCAATTTTCTTCTCCTTGAATTCTTGTTACAGTTAAAATTAAGCAATGTTTTTGCAGCATGTAATCTCAACTAGACAGCCTTTTCAAAACATATCACAGTCTCATGAGAGGAAGATCTGCTGGTTCCTGGGATCAGTCAGGTCTGCTGCGAAGCTAATTCACAAACTGTGTGAATTTTCTAAAGACAACAAAAGAGAAAACATTGGCAAAAAGATGCCACCCCACTGCCAAACATCACACAAATTAAGGTAAACAAGCTTCACATTACAGTACTGGTAATCCAGAAGTACACATTTTCATGGCCCAATTAAGTGACAGTGTCTTTATTTTTATATGTTATCAGCACTAGCAGATCATTTTCTGGATGTATAGACTTTATAATAGAATTATTGCAGCTCTTTCTTTCAAACAGCAACATAATATAAAACTGGCAATCAAGAAAATTCAGATACTTATCTTTAAAATAGGTATAGATGCACACACATATATGGACACACATACCTACACATAGGATATACACACAAATACAAACTCATACTGCACATACAAATATATACACATATCTACATAAAGAAAAGCTAGAAAAGTGTATTCTATGTCATATTCAATTTTATATGAGAAACATTCACAAATGGGATTTACACCTAGGGCATAAAGTAATTTTTCATGATAGGAGAAAGTTACCAGCAAGATCTCTGTTGTTCAACATATTCATAAGCAATTTAAATAGAAGAATGAATGGTGATAAGACAGCAGCCTCTGACAACACAAAACTGTCTGGGGGAGTTGGAATGAAGCCAATTATAAAGTTCTACAGGAGGATCTCTTGGTATTACACCACTGAGCAACAAAATGGCAGATGAAATTCAATGTGATAAATGCACCTTTGATACTCAGGAAGAAAATTATCCTAATTTCACACACTAAGTCATCTATGTCATCAATCTTCTCCTTGTGGGTAGCCCTCCAAGGACACCAGATAAGAGTCCAGGCAGTGTAAGCTCCTGAAGTCTTGAAATGCAGGAGCATATGGGGGCTTCCCCACTTGGGGGAGCATACGGGGAGTATATAGGGAATGCCTTTTTACAGGACATAAGAATACATACTTCAACTTGTGCATGATCATTACTTCCTTAAGCAGCCTGTAATCACTCGTGCAATCCCTTCACATCCTTGACATTTAATGGTTAATAATTTTTCCTGTTCTTAGACTCTTTCTTAAATGTCAACTCTCTCACACTCATGATGATGTCTTCAGATGTTATGAAACCTCCTGAGGCTGAGAGGAAAGCCAATGATGCAACCTCTCTCTGCCAAATGAAATTTCACAGTTTGTTCTTCAATGTTTGCTTTGACTTCAAAAATATATACTACGTATTTCTACATCCATCTTAAATGGAACTTAACATTACTGAGAACCAAGTTACAAAGCCTAAGAAAATATTCTCTGAAGGGATAGGGTGGAGGAGTCTGCTGAGTCTCTGCCAGCTGCTCTCCATTTTCTTTCATCCTGTGTTTATCCTGGGTAGAGATATTAAATCCAACATCCAAACAATTAGTACCATCATTTCTAACCAACAGAAAAGTGCACTGAGTCTAAACTGATTCCTCCCTTGTCTTAGTGAGGATGATAAACCTAACAAGCACTGGGGCAAGAGTGAAGAAGGGAGCACTTACAGCCAAGGGAACAGCTATCGTCTTTCTCCAGCTCTCAATCTGTGCACATACACAAAGATGGGACATTAGCCATCTAACAGTGTGGCATTAAACACCATGTAATACTGCCTTAATCATACTTTCATCCTGTTTTCTCAGTAGGTTTCTCCTATTTGTCATTCTTCAGTAATTCATTTGGAAGCCAAAATAGCTGGAGAGCACATTGGACCTATGACCAAGTAGTGAATGGTTAAACAGCACTCACAGGTGAAGGAAAGTTCTCTTCTTGGCCCCGAGACTGGAGAGAGGATTGCTGTGTGTGAAGGATGCGACATGCATCCCGGTTACAATACCTACCACTATCCTACGCAAATGAACACCCACAGCTCCACTGGTGGCTGCTAAGGGGGAATAACCACAGTTACAAACACCCAAACAAGAAACTCTGAGCTCCCACAAACGAAAAATGAGCTACAGCCACAGATGCCACCTCCTAGGCCAAAATTTTCTAATGATGTCATGAAGTTGTGACATGAAACATCACTACAGCTCTACCTTCCAGAAGAGGGTGGTTCTTCAAGGATGAAACGGGCAGAGATATTTCTGGTGATTAACTAACACTTGCATGGTCATTGAATGTTCTGTTTTACATATGCCCTTCCTAAAAGTTTGGTATTTTTGTCAGCTATTTCATCAAAAGTTCTGCTGTCTTTATTGGTCTCTGTAGAAGGGTCAGACTCTCAAAACCATGAACTTTTTCACAGAGTGGTATGAAGGTAATAGGCAATTTTTGAGCCTCAGCTCAACTGAAGCATCTATGTAACTACCAGTTCAACCAAGGAACCAAAGAGAAATATGTTGGGCAGGTATTTTTCCTACCGCTCATGTCATTCATTATTCCCCAGTCCTAAAACTACAATCTAATCAGAAAATTAAAAAGATATCAAGGCTAAAATATTAATTGGAGTTCCTTAGCTTAGAGGGCATCACTAATACAATAGGTACTTCAAAGCAGAAGCTCTCCAGTAATGAACTGTAAACAGTCATTGAAACATTGACTAATATAAATTGGAAGTCCCAAGTCAAACCCCATTCTCTCTTAGTCAATATCATAGAGCTACATGGCTACTTTCGCCACTGTTGTGTTTTAACCCCAGCCAGCAACTAAGCACCACGCAGCCACTTGCTCACTCCCCCCCCACCCAGTGGGATGGGGGAGAGAATCAGGAAAAAAAGGTAAAACTTGTGGCTTAAGAACAGTTTAATAGAACAGAAAGGAAGAAACTAATAATGATAATAACAACACTAATAAAATTACAATAATAATAACAAAAGGATTGGAATATACAAGTGATGCACAATGCAATTGCTCACCACCCGCCGACCGACACCCAGTTAGTCCCCGAGTGGCGATTCCCCCAGCCCCAATCCTCCCCCAGTTTAGGTACTAGACATGACAGCACATGGTATGGAATACCCCTTTGGCCAGTTTGGGTCAGCTGCCCTGGCTGTGTCCCCTCCCAACTCCTTGTGCCCCTCCAGCCTTCTTGCTGGCTGGGCAGGAGAAGCTGAAAAGCCCTTGACTTAGTCTAAACACTGCTGAGCAACAACTGGAACCATCAGTGTGTTATCAACATTCTTCTCATCCTGAACCCAAAACACAGCACTATACCAGCTACTGGGAAGAAAATTAACTCTATCTCAGCCGAAACCAGGACACCCATACATACTGAAACTCTCGCCTTTGACAACTGCTCCTGTAGGCTATAACCAATCCTCAGTATTGCCAGTAGCAAAGTCCCATCAATTTCTCCAAGAGCAGGATTGGGTTATGAAAACAAACCCTTGATCTGTCTGTATCTGATTTACCTATTAATGTAAGATGCAAGCCAAAGGCTGTAATACTAAATGTTTACTCTAAATTTCACATTATGGTTTTTTTCTGAATAGAAGGCATGAATATCACAAGAAATACCTTTGTTTTGCAATACGGGTATTTCAATGATAAACAAGCAATTGTGTAAAAAGAAAGAACTTGCACGTATCACAGCACATACTAGGTATCTAATTTGTTAGGCAGTGCAATTATTGAATCTGATCCCCTACAGTGAATTTACATCTGGCTTCCCCAGAGTGAAGAGGTTAAAATCTGTTCCAGCTCTTTTATTTGTTTAGCAATTGCTTGCTTATAAAAGTAGAATTGTTAGGATTGAAGTAGATTTTGCACCAGATACTGGGAAAAAAAAAAAAAAAAAAGATTACAGATTTTGTAAAGTACAAGAGTTGTGGACATGTGGGTGCTTATTCAAAGTTTCTGTGAAATAAACAAATGCCGGCATATAGCAGGTCCTATACGATACCTTAACCCATCATTCCCCAGACTGAAGGTGACATTTTTCCTTACTTCTAGTAAAATTTGGTTCCTTAATTTCAAACTCTGTACAACTTAGGGCTCTTTGGCTTCTCCCCTCAGCTCCCACAAGCCACCAGAGGACTTAGAATGGTATTTAATTCATACTAGAAGTTACTTATTTCATGATAACTCATTCCATGTAGCCCACCCAAATCCCAGATGGTAACAGCTTTCAATTACTGTTGACATAAAATGGATATGAAACAGATGTGGAAAGCCTAATGTAAATGTGAATACTGAGTTGCCTGAAATAGAGTTCAATATCTACTGTAGGAGAGATCCTTTAGCAGCAAAGTTTTCCTGTTACGATCCCAGCACTATTACACATTCCTGCTCAAGGAATATATAGGAATCACCTATATATTAACTTTAATATAAGCTAGTATACGTCACTCATTTCTGCCTGGTCCTGTTAAGCTAAACCAGCACTTCACTTACAATGATTTTTAAGTTTTTCCTTTAGGTCTAATCAGGGTTTCTCATGTTGTTTCTGAGATTTATTTGCCACTTGCTTGTCGCAGCAGTTTCTAATGTTTCTCCCTCCCATAGCCTCGCCAGTTATTGCTCCAGTCGTTGCTTGTATTGCCTGATGCCAAGGAAATCTCTTGGGCTAAGGTTAAACTTTTATGTTGCTGTGTGTCTGTTTTCAGAAGTGGTGCATATTGGTTTAGCTCTCTGTTTCCACAGAGGAGCCTAAATGTTCCTCAGATTTTATACTAGATGATAGCATGGGGTTACACATACCAGGTACGGTAAGGTTTTATCTACAACTTCAGCATAACTGTACGTCAAAAGGAAAATTAACTTCATTGTGTTTCCATTCCAAGTTTCTCTGCCAAACGTATTTCAAAAATAATTGCAGCCATTATATTTTCTAGCTGAATTAATTGCAATATAGCAAAGTACTGTGTGAATATTCTTAGCAGTTTGCCAGCCAATCCATTTTTTCTCGTTGTTAAATTTCACTTCCACAGTTTGCATTCACTTAGACACAGGTGTGACTGAAAAACAAACAGAAGTCATCTGATTTCCAAAATTTCAGAGTTTGGGGGTTTTGTGTTTTGTGGATTTTTTTTGCTTCTTCAAAGCTTTGTGTCTATAGATAGCCTGTCCTCTCCACGGACTCGACGTCCTGTCCCTCTCAGCACCCTGAGCGTGAAAGATGAAGATACAGATAGGTCTTCAGCATCTACCCCCAGCTGACAAAATTATCTTATCCAGGTCAACTTCTTGGTATTGTTGACTGAGCTTGCAAGATCTTGTACTTAACTTGAAAATATTGCTCCATTTGGATGTTACACAACGGCTGACGAACGTCACGCATGCTCAATCAGTTCTGAAGTTTCAGGGAAAATACAAAGGCAAAACTCTACTGCTGTCGTTGGGAAAAGCAGAAACACAGCAGGGTGGAGACATGAGTCTACTGGAATGTGATCGTCAAAACTTCAAACTCTAGCAATCTTGGACTTTTTTCCAAGAAAGTTGTTCCATTTCAGCTCTGTCAACTTTCTAATACACTTCTGAAAGCACTCACATCCTGAAAGAGGGGGAGGAGAAAAAGAAAGGAGTGACATTGCTAAAGGGCAGAGGCATAAAGGCACAAGGGAACAGGAAGAAAGGCACAAACGAGTAGAGAAATATATAAAAATCCCAGAGTGGTGGAGTGGAAGTACATAGGGAAAGCCTTGCCATTGAACAAGTGAAAAATGTGGATTAAACTTTTGGCAAGAAATGTGAGATTTGTCCCTGGAATTCAGGGCAAGTAGCAAGTAGCTACAGGGAGGCTGGGAGGGGAAATCAGAGGAACGTAAGATGCCCTTGCTATGCGCGATGAGTTGATCCTGTAGAAATAGGAACATGTAGGCCTCCAGTGCATGTAAGTTAGACTTTATCACACTAGATTCTGACAAAATGATACAGAGTACTTTGGAAAAACACTAGCTAGTTTCCATTTGGTATACATTTTGGTAAATTATAATACGAATCTAGCAGAAGAAATCTCTCTACTCCACACTGACAATATTGGAGGCTGCTAGTGTCTAATTACACTGAACAAAATTAGCGTCAACCAACCGCTCTAATTTCTAAAGGCTAGTGCACGCCCCAAAATCTTGACAGCATGAACACAGCCTGGATAGTGGGACAGCAGAGTTGTGTGAGAAGCATTTATTATGGGTGATGGACAGATTTCGCTGTACTGTGATGATTCAAGACCTGCTCCATCTGGCCCTGGAGGAGGAGGAGGAGGAAGAGGAAATGGAGGAGGAGGAGGAAGAGGAAGCCCACCATTGCTCTGCTCCAGCAGTGAACAGTGGGAGGAACCAGCAGCAAGGCATGTATGTCCTTACCTCCTCCATTTGCCTTCAGAAAGTTGAGTGCCGGCAAGGGTGGGAGCCACGGCGTCAGCACATCGCAGAGAAAGGGGCAATGCCAGGCCGAAAATAAAACAAAAATTTCTTTGCTTCACAAAAACCAAAGCACTTGCATGGGGTCCTGGTCTTCCAGCAAGACTAAATCTCTCTGAGAAACAAGAGGAAGGTAATGTGAGGGAGATAAGGAGACAGATACATCTCCCTCCTTCACGGTTTATGGTTTACTTACCAATTCCTTCGGATTAGTAGCACATTGTGATGTTTTGGTACCTTTTCAGTGCTAACACCATGAAAGATTTAAGACGGGATCACCGATGACAGAGAACAGGGATGCTCTCTAGTCTGCAGAACAATGGAGGAACTTTTTTGCAGACCCTGCCCCAGCCTGAGATCTGAAGGAGGGTGTGTGTAAGCTACATCGATCGTCCACAATAGGCAACTGCTGACCAGACTTTGGGCCTCAGCATGTTATTTGCATTCTTCAACCCACACCCAAGCCTCTTACGTGACTGCAGGCATGAAACATCCATGGAAGTGTATTCATGGCGTGCAGTTGTTCTGCAGCTGCACTGAGGACCAAGGGCAGAATTGCGAATAGGACCAAAGAGATTGTCAGCTTTCTGTGTACTAAAATATTTTTAAATATATCCTTCAGCGTAAAGTTGTAACTGAATACAGAATATATTTTCTATTTGATCAGCTGAAACACAATGTTTCTAAAAGGCTGGTAAAAATAAGAAAAAAGAGAGCGCAAAAATATTCTTCTGAATTTAAAATTTAAAAGTACTTGCATTAGTGAGGTCTTAACTCCCTTGCAAATCTGATCTATCTGAATTTCCACTGAAGTACAGAGGATTTGAGGGTCCTTGCTTCTTCACTAGATAGACAGAGAATTTTATGAGATCAGGGTCTTAATTAGATTGGTCTTGCCCACTCTTTTTTTAAACACAAGTTAATTACACGTATACATTAAGAAAGGACATACAGCCACCACTACATAACATATAAAGTCCAAAGAGAACGCACTAGTTCAACACAGAGCAGGTCAGAAATAAGGCAGTATTATCAAGTTATAGAAGTCCTGCTAAGAGGACTCCCCTGTTACCCAAAGTCTAACCTATACCATGTTTTCTGAAAGAACCTCTTTTCTAACAGTCTTTCCAAAAGAGCTGCTGGAAACAGCTGCCTTCCCCCACTGTTTCTGTGCTACGTAAACTGGCTAACACAGTTCACAGTCGGTTTGGAAAGCACAAAGTGATTGCTATGTTTATGAAATCCTATTCCTGTTAGTCAAGGAAATGAGTTTGACTCACCGGCTTGTTTATGAGTTTTCCTTTATGCAAGCTACTGCCGACCTCAAACTGCTGACCTACCAACACTGCTCAAAAGTCCAGCTCAGAGAGGCTTTGCACAGGATAAGTCTCTATTTATGCAAAGTGTTCCTGTTTCTTCAGAGGTAGTGTTTTTTACCATCTTAAAGTATTACAGTGAAAGTGGGTGATGGGCCTCCTCTGGTAGACGTGTAACCACAGCAATGCAGTGCAGCACCTCTGTAATATTCTTAGCTCATTTACCCTGTGAGAGGATGATTTACTCTCCCTGAGTACTCCCTTCCCATGCCAGTCCTTGCCAGCAAATATGCAACAGCAGAATTGCTGCCTTTAAATTCAAGAGTAACTCCACAGACTTCAAATTCAATCAATGCCTTAAAAAAAAAAAAAAAAAAAAAGAATTAGCCTTTCATATCCAGGTCTGAAGAGTTAGAAGGTGAACCCTCAAGGATTCTGAAGCAATTGCAATTATTGGTTTGAAACTGTCTTGAGGTGTCAGCATCGGAACAATGATAAAGTTAGCTTACTGGAGAAAAGATAAAAAAAAATACTTGAATCACTTGCAGAAATCTTGGTTTGAATGTTCCTTTTTCAGGGCTCCACTCTCTACTTGACATGCACTGGAAAACTTTAATAAGATTTATCCGCCTCCCCTCTCCAGGGGTACATAACACATGACTGAAGGCTCCATTCGCGTTCAGGCTGTTGTTCTGCCTCCCTTTGTTTTAGCCTAGCTTAGCTTGTAAACTGAGGCTGGAAGTTAAAACCATCACAAACCCATACAAAATACATTTCAGCATGAGTCAGAGATATTTTTTTTTTCCCAGCTAACCAAAGGGAAGTCAGAGAAGAGAAACCACCCTCTATCTTCTGTACATAGAGTTCACTGATGAAGATACGATAAGAAAATTGCACATATGAATGTACAGCTATATAGCTTGTGTGCACATGCAAGCTTACACACTGTTTTGAATTTGAGCCCATTTTCAAATGCTTACTTCTGGGGATTTTAGCTTCTTAGGTAAGCATTATGTTACCACAGACTATTGGATAGTATAAAAAGAAGAGAACAAACAATAAAAAATAAAAAATCAGGAGTTGTCAGCTTTTTTTGGTTTTCAGAGATCTGAAATCTTACTTTCCTTTTTAAAGAATAACACATTCAACCTAATTATATCCTTTCTTTCCTAATAAAAGGGATGTTCTGTTGATGCTGCTGAAAGACATTTAAATAAATTTTCCTCTCACCCTCTGCATACCAGGTTTCTCTCATTTGTACTTTTCCTGCTCCTCGTTATTTCTATGGGGATAGTAAGACAGCAATGAGTCTCACACTCTTTTGCACTAAAGCATCTGACTCGCCGTTTTCCCTCATGCTGGCATGGGCACTCAGCTGGCCTTACAGTAAGGCAGCTCAAGGAGTTAAACTGGCAAAAAACAAGCACAAAAAAATAGTTTTCTGCCAGCATAGCTCACCCATTGGCAGGACAAGCAAGAACCACAACACCATGGCTAATATTCAGCAGGTCAGCTCAAGGGGCATTGCCTGGCGATACCCTAAGCCCAGTTACGTCGGACCCAATTTGTTGTATAACATTCATTTTCTGTGGCTTACGAGCTCTGAGCACGCTAGAAATGCTTCAAGCAGAGCCCTGTTCCCAGCGGCTGCCAGGGGCAGTAAATATAGAACAAATCCAGCCTGCTCACGGTTCATATTGAGGTTCTGTGTCAACAGCCTGTGATCTGAGGAATGCTTTTTGGACCGACTTCAAGTTCCTGAAGGACAGTGCAAAAACCAGGTCACAGTGTGCCAGGCTCTCCCAGATGCTGAACCAAGGGGGAAGAAAGAGAGCAGAAATTCAGTCTGTCTGCTCCTCCGAACTAACTGCATCCACTGACATTAGTGCTGCACAGATATTCTGCAGCTGCAAAAAAAAGAGGTCGTGAGGTCTGCATGGTTCCAAGTTGAGATGACTTTCTCTCAATACCTCCCCTATTCTGAGCTTGGACAGGCTTTCAGTATGGTAGGAAACCCAAAGGATAACACGGAACAACCCAAGCGCTCCCTCACACTGCTTGTTTTCTTACTCAGGACATGGTTTAGTGGGCACGGTGGTGTTGGGTTGACGGTTGGACTCGATGATCTTAAAGGTCTTTTCCAACCTAAACGATTATATGGTTCTATGATTCCTACCTGAGTTTACAGCAACTTAATGTCATTCAGGCCATAAACCCCTTTTTTCCCCCTTGTTTAGACCTGTATAGCTCTCTACAACTTCCAACTACTGCCTGAAGTCTTCTCTCTCCCAGTCATCATCAGATGAGCAAGATGCTTTTATCAGCCTTCTTGCTGGCCTTTTGAATAGTCTTCAGTTCCCTCTTTCCCCTCCCCCTGAAACCAATCTTGTCTCAAGCCTACATGGCAAGTTCATCAGCATTTCTGCTAAGAAACTCTTGCCTCATCTCTCACGTGGTGGGATCTGAAGTGGTACCCATCATATCTGCCATCTCAACAGATGTAGTTGGACAGTGAAGCCCATGGGGAATGACTACAGCTGGAAGGACAAATGAGTGGGGTCATCTAGATGTAAGAGGATGATCAGATCTTGAAGGGAGGTTAGTCCTGGGTTGGAGATAAGAGAAAAGCTGGGAAAAAAAAACAAAAGCCCAACAATTAAGAAGAAGGAGCTGGGAGTCCCCGACTTTGAACATCAAAGAATGTCTGATTCATTGCAGAGGCAGGGTAACACTCATCTGCAGAGACAACTCGCTGAAGAAATGCAGTTTCACTGAAACACATATGCAATGTTCTTTGAAAAAACAGATTTTAAGACGAAAAATAAAATGGTCAAGTAGTCCTTTGCAATGCACATTTTAAAATATTAAAACTGGCCTAATTTTTAAAAAGTTGGAGAGAAATTGAGTACCCTGACTTCACCTTTCTTTTTTTTTCACCATCAGTCTAAAACACCTAACATTTTTTCAGCTCAAAAAAGTTGTACAATGCGAATTCGAAGTGAAATATTCCTTGCCCTTTCCTTAGCCCCCCCCAAATA
>VYZV01007270.1:0-107906 GCA_013401275.1 Pandion haliaetus | reverse complement strand
CGTGGTTTTACTGCTTCGGTTTTTATCGTTTCGGTGTTCTACCGCTTTATCGTTTCATAATTTTATTATTTCATTGTTTTGCTATTATTTCCTAATTTTATTGTTTCATTAATTTGCTATTTTATCCTTTCATAATTTTATTATTTATTTTACTGTTGTATCATTGCAAAATTTTATTGATATTTCATTATTTCCTTATTTTACTATTTCATTATTCCCTCATTTTATCATTCGTTATTTCATTATTCCATTATGTAATTATTTAATTATTTCATTATTATATTTTTTATTTTTAAAATTTTTATTATTGTTACTGATGTTTTGTCATTTTTATTATCAATATTATTAATATGAATATTATTGTTGTTGTTGTTGCTGTTATTATTATTCCTTTGGAAGATTTATTAAAAGAGCTGAAATACCCACACATCTGTGCCAGCGAAACGGTAACAGGCAAGCAGCCCCCCTGCAGCCAGAGTCTCCGTTGAGCTGTACCACAGAAAAGAAAAAAAAAGAAAAATAAAAATTACATTGCTCGTGCCTACTTCTCTTTGCCCTTGCCTCCCTGTAAGCCCCAGAGTTACAAGGTTGTTGTTGCTATACGTTGCAAAACTAGCATTGGGGCAAAATCAGCATAGTGGTGACGCAAATCAAGTCGGCACTTGGCACAGGCTGCTAGCACTAAGTGGCAAAATAAAACAACAAAGGACATTTTAGGCTGATAAGTGAGTTGAATTTATTCACTTCAGATTGCTATCTAAGTAGATAATATTTCTGGCATTCTCATTTCTGAAATACCTCTAGTGTTTCCCTGAACATGATAAGGGAACACTGGTCGTGCAAGTTACTTTTAGACTTTTAAATAAAATGCACAGAATATAACAAGATGTTTATTAGTAGCTCAGTTTCTTAATCCGGGAAGATAGTGCCTTAAGAGTGGCTGAACACCCGCAAGTGTAAGTGCTAAATGCTTAGCTGCTATGGAAATGTTGATGCCTGAAGACTGCTGGCCTGAATTTCTCGGACAGATAAAGCTGCTCAGAGTTCCTGGCTCTGCACTTCCACCTCAACTGTGTTAAAAGTTACTTGATTTCTAGTTTGGCCATTTCTCCATCTGTGAAATGGAGTTAACACCGCAGTGTTTTCCAACATGCATTGAGAAGTGCTGTGCAAAACACTGACTGCCAACATCTCCCTGGGATGACTGGAAGGACAACTCATTCAAAGGTCATGTCAGTGTGTTATTAAAATATAATCAGAGCATTGGTTCGTGTACGTGTAGCCACATTCTTTTGGGGTCATTGTTTCAGTGCTGGAAGGGGAGTTGTTTGCTCTTACTCCACCTGCTTCGCCACAAAGATGTATGATTTAAAGGACACATGAAGGAGGAGGAAGGGACAGAAGAATTGAGCAGGCAAAGGAAGTGCATCACTTCTCCCAAGAACTCCCAAAGACATTCAAAAAGGACCATAGCCAGCACTTCTTCTTCCACAGCCGTCCTGCTACCAGCAGCAGATCATAGAATTCATAGAATCGTTTAGGTTGACAAGACCCTTAAGATCACTAAGTCCAATCCAGCACTGCCAAGTCCACCACTGAACCATGTCCCTAAGCGTCACGTCTACACGACTTTTAAATACCCTCAGGGATGGTGAGTCAAGCATTTCCCTGGGCAGCCTGTTCCAGTGCTTGACAACCCTTTCAGTAAAGAAATTTTTTCCTAACATCCAATCTAAACCTCCCCTGGCACAACTTGAGGCCATTTCCTCTTGTCCCATGCTTGTTACTCAGAAGAGACTGACACCCAAGATGAAGCAGCTGGTAGAAGCTGCAACAAGGGATGCACTCAACAGAGCTGCAGGTGTGAAGCATCCTCCTCCCCCGCGCAGGGCCACAGCTGAGGAACAGCTCCTGAGATGGACCTGAGGTCCCTCGGTGAGGAAGAGACCATGGCAATGCTGGAAATGGCAGCACCTGCCTCTGCCACATATGGCAGGAGAACTGTTGGGCAGCTGGGAGGTTTGCAGGCTCAGGAGAAACCGGACTGCTGTGGAGGTCAGGTGGCTTCCCCCAGTAGATGACTTGCACTGACTTGGGCAGTGGGTGAGCAGCACCCTAAATTTTCTTCCCGATAAAAATCTTTCTTCCCCTCTTCCCCAAACAACCCTAAAAAGTGCTGTTGAACCTGCTTAGGAGAAAACAAAGCATAGAAGTTTCCTAACATATGTCCGTTTCCTCGAGGGGAAGCACATACGTACCTCTCAGATCTTTCAGCTGAAGACCTTTTAGCAACCCATTTTCTGAGTTCACAAACTGCATCTGTCCCTAACACGTACCCCTGCGCAAAAGAAATCCAGGCCCAGCAAAATGCCTCATTCAAGCTCCTAAAAACCAGATAAGACTGGTTAGACAGTGTTTACTTTCTGGGACTCAGAGACTGAGTCACTCTCTCTTCCTGTGCTGCCTTTGTTTCAGATTAGGACATATGAAACTCATTGCCAGAAGCCATGACTACTGGGAAACTACATACTGGGAAACTGCGTATTTTATTGTTGTTTTTTTGGACTCACGTGAACTTCGTTATAAAATAGCTATGCAGATTAAAAAAAGAAAACAAATAAAAAAACCCCAAAAATCTACAGACAAGTCTTGGTAACTCATGGAAAAAGTACGAGTGAGGCAGCAGTTGCACAAGGCTCCTGGTGTTGCCTCAGGGTCCTCTGACAAGAAGTTGCCCTCTTGCTCTCTCCTCCTTACGGGATGGTTGCGACAGCCCACCTGCGATGCGTGGGCACAGGCGAGGGCAGGACGCAAGCCCATGCAGTAGAAACGAACCACCTTTTCTCCAAGAAAAAGCAACAGAGGAAGGGATACAGTCACAGCTCTGTTGGCTCTCACCAGCCCATCCATCGTGAAGCCCAGGAGGGCGCTGCTCAGGAGCTGGGGTGGGACAAAGGACTTTTTCCACCCTAAAGCTGCTGCAGAGTTAACAGTCCTTCCCTGCTCACTGCCTGCAGGACCAGCTTCAAGTGTCTGCACTGTGGAACCCGGGATAGTTTTGCTTGAAGAGGGATGCTCATCCCTGTGAACTGCACTGAAAACCCTGAAAGGGAAAAAAAGATTAAAATAAAATAATCAAACTCTGCTGATAGACTTCTTGCATTTCAGTACTGAGTCAAAACCCCAAAATTTTGTGTTTAAGTTTGACCTTTGTTATTGTTTTCCAATAAAAGTGAATTTTGAATGAAAATAATTTTATCTAAGGATCTGCAAATTTTCTCTTAAAATAGAAAACTGAGAATTTGCAAGTTTTACAGAGTATTTTTGTATTTTCATTGTTCCAGCTAAGAAACACACCAGTTTACAAGGTGTCATGAATCTACATAATTTGCAATTTAATTTGTACTTTTAAAATGAGATCTTCCACAAGACTTTCTTTATTCAAAAGTTGTTTAGACAGTAATAGTATTTTGGTGTTACTGGTGTAAACAAATGATCTTGCAAGACGATTGCCTCATGACAGACGTACATTTCTTCAAGTCATCTTTCTCTATAGAACACAGTATTGCTCCTCTACACTTTCTTCCCAAGATGTATAGAAGTGGAAAGCACTGAATTACCAAGTCCGGGCTCCAAATCCCACATCTAAAAGGACAAGGTCTGCTATGACATTTCTGTCCATCCAGAGCTATGCTTGCCGTGTCTGGCTGTCTCTTTTTCTGAAAATCACAGAATTTGGACAGACATTCTGTACTTTTTTCCCCAATAGCAGGATATGCTTCTCGGAAGGATAGTACTGAAGGAAAAGAAACAATAAGGATCAGGAAAAGCATCTTACTACACCCAGATTCATCTATTCCTTTCTGCATCCTCATTTTAAAACTGATGAGTTTTTGAATCCAGCATTACAACTGCACTTCTCTTTTCTGCCAAAAATTAATTTCCTAGACAGGCCTTACAGTAACTGTGAGTTTGTACTTCAGAGGAATGGCTTCCTTGCTAATATTAGTATCTCATGCACCTGAATTCATGCTTGTTATCAACATACGGACCGACTGGTGAGTCATATTTGCACAGTTACCGAGCATGGGAGGGATCCCAAAACTCAGCACTAACTAAAGTTACCACTGCTAACACTGTCATTTCTGGATTTATGTTCAGAAGAGCTGAACTGGTACTCCCTGACTTACTACATCAATATTGTAATTAAAGTCTTCAGAGGGAGTGAAAGTCTGCTTTGGAGCAAAAGGAAGGATAAGCATCTAGTTTCCTGCTCTGGAGACATAAAAGCATTTGAAAACCCTCTGCCTTTTTTACATCAAGAATGCTATTTGTGATTAATTCTTTAGGCAAGTTATTTTTGAAAACTGTATTTTACCTCTTTTTAAGTGAAGACAGATTTGTACAGGCCAGCACCATGTTTTGCAACTTGACTTTGTTTTGCTACGGCCAAGTTACATATTTTAGTTTGTATTTTTGGCTTTTACTTTGAAGCTGGAGACATATATGGTCTGAAATTAATATTGTAAGAGGATCTTTTTGCCTGGAACATACTGAGGACTCCGTTAAGAATGCACCTAATTAAAACTGCCTCTCAAATTATTGAAAAAACCATTATTTCATCAAGAATTATTAAATTGCTACCCATGTCTCTGTGGAATACTAAAGCCTTTGGATACTGATTTAGTCAATTTTGATCAAGTGATTTTGGGGAGGGGTTAGGTGAATATGCTATGTAATTTTAATTACCACTTTTATTAATAACCCCAAAGAAATTCTAAGAAACATGAGCTTTGTCTTCCACACATTCCACAAGGCCCAAATACCACACCAAAAAATTACTGGTTTGGATATAAGGTGCTAAAGGTAAGTATTATGCAAACCAAGGTACTTTCCTTTATTTCAAGTGTATTATTCAAGCTTTCAAGAGAAAAGCTAACCATACCACTTAGATTACTAAACCATTTCAGTTTTCTGAAGCAACCTTTATGACTCAATGTTCTGTTCTGCTCGAATGTTTTAAGTTTGTGAAAAAGAGAGAACAAAGTTTAGTGAGATTAGGAATTAAGATATGCAAAGGGACACTATGGGAGTTAAAGGCTATGCCAATGAGGGAACTGAATGTGTTCATAGCATATCCATGGTAGTTAATGCACTTAGCAAAAGTCCTTCAAAATTTTGTATTTTCTAGCCTTATCTTGTTAGGTGTTTGTTGGATCATGCTCCCTGGGCCAGCTGTAGAGAGGAGCATTGAATTCTGGACTTATGTGCCAAGCAGTTGAGCCCTACCTGATGTCTCTTACACCTGCTTAGCATTCAAGCTGGAAATTTGAAGGCCAGCAAGGTTAAAGACGTACAGAAATGATGGACTTGGTGAGAATCCAGCTCCCGTTTTGGACCTGGCCCTTTCTCAGAGGTAGGGGCTTGCCAAAATAATGCCGTTCACGCTTAGAGACTGAAGTGGTCCTCTCTGGATGCTCATGTATTCCTGGGTTAGCAGCTCTGAGCGTGCTTGTAACACACCGTATGCAGAAAATTAATAACGCTAATGCCTTTTCAGCCTTGTAGGTAAACATGATCCAGTGTTCCAGCTCTTTCACAGTTACTTCATAAATCCTCCACCTACACATGCATTTACTATAATTCTTTGTTTTGATGTCCACTAAATCCCCAAACCTGAGAGCGGCTCTTTTTCTCTCCCAGCGTGTGCTGTGGGGCCTCCCAAGGCTCTGTCCCTGGCACCAAGCTGCTCGCCAGCCGACTTATACAAAAGAGAGTGAGAGCATTAGCTGAAAGTGAGAAAAGCTTCAATTACCTAAATAGCTGAAGGTCCAAAAATAGTTTCCCTGTGCCAGCTAATCAGCCACGGCAAGGATCCTGGCTCTGGCTTGCAAGGAAAGTGCCGAGTTCCACCGTCTATTTATGAATCTGCAGAAAGAGACCACTTTAAGTCAGTAAAGTACCCAGAACGTCTGTTAATTAATTTCTCTACGTTATATAAGGCAATTACATGTATTAAAGTGTTATAGACATCAGTGGATTGGGTGTTCAACAGGAGAAGTGTCTTTGAAGTAGTACTGCAAAGTTACTTCAGACCTTCCTCCGAAGCCTGCTCCATTTAACTTCTCAAATAAGGAAGCCAACAGGTAGGTTAAAATATAACTAGCAGAAAGACAAGAATTCTTATCACCGGGGTGCAGTGCAATGGAAAAAAAAGCAGCCCAAAGTAAATCTCATCAGTCCCACGATGATGAAAATCTAACAGAGCAGCTGTTTGCCTGGGAACAGTCTCTCAACACATTTTGATTTCACAGCACTGAATTAATCTTTTCCAGGGAGCACACAAGAACAGCAGCTCTCCTGGAAGATGGCGTGGACCATTCTTCTGATATAACTCAGTGGCTGCTGTAACACTGACTCATTGCTTAGGGCCATGCCATGGACACAGCGGGATGGGAGAGGGAAAGGACGTCCATGGCGCTGGGAATCTTCAAAGGGAAGAAGCAAAGTTACACACTTTAGGTCTGTTTACATCCACTAATGAAAAGCAAATTTTAAATTAGCAACAGAACATTTGCTTGCAAAGTGCATAATTAACCTTTAAAACTCAAAATGCCACTGGATTTAAGAGCCCAGGTGGAGGCAAGACGGATTATGTATTTATGTTTATAATGCAGACATCTATAGATACATTAGGGAAAGAAAGAGAGCTGCCCTCATGCTGCAGATTTGTGTATGTGAACTGGTTTGTGCCAATAAGATTAAGTCAGAAGAAAAACTGATGTCATTAAATTAGTGAAAAACCGAGGTTGCAGCAGTATGAACATGTGTCATTTAGGTAAGCTGCTCCAGTATAATCACAATTTCTTTGTGTAAGTTGAAAAATCTTCCATTCCTGAAATAAAGTGCTATCACGGAATAATGTAAAAACATTGTCATCAATGCTTCTGTAAATGTGATGACAGACATAGATGTTAAATCTTGCATGTGAGGAAGCATACTAGAAAGGAAACAAAAGATATCATGTTTTCTCTAAACCACAATGATTTTGTACATACAATCTCAGTTCTTAAGATTATTTTTTTAATACAATGACTGTACTAAATCAAACTGATGTGTAGGAATGGGAAAGTAACTTCACCAGCCTATTTCCAGAGCTTTCTGGTTAGGATACATCAACAGAAGTCAGGGAAGAATATGTGCGAGTATTCTTTCAGTTTTTTAGTTGCAAACCTACAAAACTTTCTTCAAAAATATTTCCAGCATTTTCTGACACAGGAAAGCAGAATAAAAATAGTAATCCTGATCTCCATGATTAATTTTTTGGCAAACTTAGATGGGCTTCATTTTCGTCTCAGAATATACTACAGCAATTTCAAGTGGACACTGTAGGTGCTACAGCTTTGTAGAAGAATGTTGAAACAAATTTAAGGTTTTTTCTAACAATCTCAATTATATTTTATGTATTGCAATTGCATGAAAAATACTAATGTTGTAATATTAGCATGTCACAACACAGTGTTCATAAGTCCACAGTGATTTGTCAGCTGTCTTGATACCATGACATTAAAAACTAAAAGACAGATGCACAAAGTCTTAAAAAATGCTACACAGCTAACTGAATATTCCAAAGTATTCCATATTCTATGAAGATAAAACTCTCTCTTATGTTAATTTCTTATGGAAAGAAAGTTTTTCCATAAGTGCATCTGACTGTCTGGCCAAGGCAGAAAGGCTGGAAATCAGAGTCATGAGATGCAACTGTACTAGTGGTAATGGTTTTCTTGAATTGTTCATCTATTCTACTTTAGATTGACTCACGCAAGTGGTGTTTAGGTTTTATTTTTCAAACACACATGCACACAAAGGTTTTTCTTTACCTGGATTCTCTACTAGTGATTTATCTGCCAAGATTTTTGCATTAAAGGCATTTCAGAAGATAACATTTGTTCTCAGCTGTGACTCTTAATTCTTTAGGAAAGCAAGTGCAGACCACTTCTGCTAATAAGAAGCATGGATGTCAGATTTCTATGGCTTTCTATGGGCAGTGAGGACAACACTAAAGGGAATCAGCATCCTTACAATGTCAGCTTTTACACTGACATTTTTTGCATTCTCTATGGATGCTTTTTCGGTCATGTTTTCATTTTCATATGTGCATACTCTCCCTGTATGAAGAAAAATCTTATAAGCTGCATATTAGTCTGTAATGGAAAGATTACCTTCAGATAAATACATGCAGATATAAACAGCAAAATCCTGTTGCTTTCCAATGAAACTAGTGCACTTTTATCTGTTCATCTGCAGAGACAGCAAACAGAATTATTAAGGAGATGAATAAAGTGCAGAAAATAGCGAGGGTCATAATTACAGCTTAAGTAAGTTTCAATTCACATTGTTTGTGCTCTGAAGGACAAAGAAATACAACTTGAAAACTGAAAAAAGTCTTGCCACCAAGACACTGAAATAAGTAATTGAATCATCTGCGTAGGGATGACTGATCTAAAGTAAACAATTCCGTGATAAATTAAGGGCTATTTGTTTCTCACTTACTGCTAAAGCAAAGCATGCTATTTTTGAAAGGGGCAACTGTTACACGAAAAGGCCGCACTTGCCAGTCTGTCAATACTTAATTCAACAGTTGTGTGTACTCTGACATGTAGTTCACAATATTCCATTCTGCTGTGCACATTAATTCAGCATGTCCAGCTGAGTTTTGACTACCAGCTACACACCTCTGCTTGGGTGCTTGGGGGTCAGCCTGAAAATCACAAAAAGAGACAAAATGCCTATTATACATGAGAGCAGAACAGAAAAAGTTTAAAAGCACACAATCTTACCTGATATCTAGGCTCATTTTACAGGCGTCTCCCAGCTGCTCCAGTCCTGATCAACATCCCTGCACTGAGGCTTCCAAGTCAATTTGAACCTTTTGTTAAAATTTTCCTAACTACTGGTCAATGTCACAGACTACAAGACTGGAAGAAAACTGATGAGGGCATCTTCCATCCTTCATATGTGTCATGTCCGAACATTTGCCTAAACTGTTCTTCACAGCTACAACATGCCACCAGTGCCCCACAGCTTTCCTGCACAGTACTTCCTTAGCCCTAAGGAAAAGCCTTAACTAGTAATCAAAGCTCTGTTTTTGCAAGTTAAACTCACTGCTTTCTGATGTATTTCCCATCCGTATGGGAGAACAGACTGGCTTTGGCTTTTGCAACTTTTTTTATGTACTGGAAGGCTTATTTTCTCTTGTTGAGGTAAACATGTAAACATTTTTTATCTTTCCTCTGGGGATCTTTCATTCTAGATCTTTGACCAGGTTGTTACTTATTTGATTCTCTCCAAATTATTGTTTTCCTCCATGCACGGTATCTAAAACACAGCACTGCCATGGAAACCTTGCAGCACTGAACGATGAAGAAGAAAGGTTGTTTCACCTTGCTCTCACAGATTATCTTCTAATTTCCCTCCCAGAAGAGTGTTTACTCTCTCACCCAAACAGCACTGTTGACTCATCCAACCTGTGGACCACAATCATTCCTGGCTCCCTGTTAACAAAAACTGGGTTGCTCTTCATTCTGTGTTTGAACAGATGATGGTTCCTGCTGAGATGCAGTGCCCTGCACTTGTCCTTGCTAGCTTGTATTCACCAACTTGTCAAGATCAATTTTAATGCTGATCCTGTCCACACATTCTCATTCTTTTCCAGCTTAAGTGTTACCTCTAAATTTAATGACTGTACTGATTTCATCATCCAAACATTAATACAAAGTATTGATGAGTGCCACACAGAGGTCATATTCACTGACTTTAAGCCATTGAATTCTGAGTACAGTTTTCCAACTAGCATTGCACTGAGCCTTCAGCATGTGCAGCTAACCATGCTTCCTCGCCAAGAAAGTGTCAGGTGAAACAATACAACAATTTTGTACTAAAAGCAGAATGTGTAACAGCTGCTGTTTCTATCTGTTAAGAAAGCCTTCCTGATTTTCAAAGGCGGAAATTAAATTGGTTAGATATGATTTGTTCTTGACAAATCTGTTGGCTGTTTCTCAGCATCTTGTTTTCTCCTAGATACTTGCAAATTCTACTGTATCGTTTCTGCAGAAATTTCTAGCAAGCTGCGAGACAGTTTGCCATCTATCCCTTTTCTCCCTTTTAAGAAATTAAATAAGGTAGACAACAGTTTTCTCCCTTTTTTCAGCCTTCCATCATTTTGCCCATCCTCCACAGGTTTTCAAAAGTAGCTGCAAATGCCACAGAGACATCAAGATCTCCCCCATGGAGTTCACAAGCAATGCTGTGATGAATTTCAGGATCCTCCAGTTTCACTTGGACCACATTGAAGATGGCCAATTTTCTCACCTCAAGATGGATTCTGTCTTCCAACACAGGGCTGCTGGTCAGTGCATGGCACACTGCAGTGATCCACGATGGAGCTCGCTGCCTTGCAAATTCCTTGTCTGTGTAAACCCACCCATTTTCCCTGAGTCACTCATCAACAGTGACCATATAGTCAAAGCCCACTGCCATAGACACAAAGCAAACCCTACTCACATTGCGCCGTGGCTAGGCAGAATTATCCGTCTTTCTTTTGGACACTTGTGGCCATACAGTTCATGTAAATGGATAAGTATCTTGAGAATATCATATGCCTTTCCACAATCTGCTCTTTTCAGAAGCTTGAGGGGAAAAAAGATAATGAGCCAACTCCTCAGAATTTCCCAAGAAGCAAGTTGTATTAGGTAATCGTACAAGTTTTCTTGCTCTTTGGAGTCCATTTTGTGTTACTCGTGGGAAGGAATAGGAATAAACCAAAAATAGGGTGGCCACTTCCTACAGGAGAGAAATCTACGGTAACTGATACTGTTAAGGCCAGAGATAACAGCTGCTCCCATCCTCCGCCCAGTATCACCCCATTCAAAATTCCTCCTTAAACAATGTCTGCAAGGAATTAATCAAGGATTCAATGGGAAAACACTGGAGTTTCTTTTCATGTGGGAATATGCCAACTCCCACCTTCACTCGCAGACCTGGGAAGATAATTTAATCCAGAATTAATTTCACTGAAACCAGTTAGAAGTGAACATAAAATCTTCTGAATGAGGGAGGACTTTGTTCCTCCGAAGCTGTCTAATATGATGAAATGAAATAAATCTCCAATTCTCCAAGTCATTTTTTCCTCTGTTCAGTCTGTCTCCAGTATAATGACTATTTTCCAGCTGTGTTCTCACATTGGTTCTGCCTACCCAGACTTTCCACATCGATGAGGAGCCCGATTTCCGCAAGACTGAGAGAAATGGTTTGGCTGAGAAGGAAACCAGCTCTCCATATAATAACAGTGCATATAACTAATCAGGAATTCGGTGCTCTCAAATGATGCTGAATGGGCAAACCTGATCCAACTGTAGTAAACTTAAGCCAGCTGCTAGCAGGAGTAAGTGTCTTAGGAGGAAGAGGAGATAAAAGCAGAAGGAGACACCCATACCACCACACATCAAATGAACAGGGGTCCTCTTGAAGGAGAGAAAAGGGCCTCTCCAAACTGGTCTGACAGACAATGCAAAGCTTGGTAGAAGTCAAAAGGGAAAAGCTGGCAGCAGAGCCGAAACCAGCTACACTCAACTTACTTCACTCTTAAATGGAACAATTATCATATAGTCTTTAAAAAAAAGCAAAATAACAAAAAATCACCTTTGAGGGACAGCATATAATTTCATCAGGTTTCTTGATTTTATTTATGTTTGAAGGGTTGTTGGGCAAACACTGTTTACAGAATGTCAGCAAAATTTCTTGGAGTTGTTCAACTATGCAAGCTGTTTGGCAGATAATTGGCACATCCTACTGCTGGAGATGGGCAATTAACTCTTTTCTGTATTTCAGATGTAATATGAAGGCATTGGCCAATATCTCTATATGCTAGTTGTGTTGAGTCAAAAAAACCCACAAACCACAAACCCAAAACAATAAAAAAACCCCTATCACCCACTATCACCCAGATCTTTTTTTTGCCAAAAATGATCAACTGCATCACAATATACTAAGCGTCTCCTTTTGGTACACTAAATGGTTTATGTTAAAATATCTTTTCTCTGAGTTCACTGGAGGGAATTTAACAATTAAGAAAAAACCAGTTTCATTTGGCCCTGCTCTTTGTTCAGCATTAGACAATCATCATCATCATCTGCTTTAAGCGGAGGAGTTTGATGGAGAAGAGATGCCATAATTAGCTATTCTGGCCCTCGCTCCTCTAAGGGAGGGACAGTGCTCTGCTCAGAGATGCATATCAGCCAGGACTCCTTGGCATGTTGCAGGCTTGAATCCATCAGCCAGGCATGTTGCAGGCTTGCTCTCGACCTCACAGCCTCCCGAGCTCCTTTCCAGGATTCCAGGTGTTCCTTTTCAAATCCAAATGAAGGCAGAACATGCTGGCAGAAAATTGGACACTTTGATTTTGCTTATGATAGAGGCCCATCATATCTTCCTCAGTTACATCCAGCGCTTTTTATAAAAGCAAGCTACCTGTGCACCGAAAGTGGTTACCTTTGCATTATTATTGTACGGGGATGGCTGCCAAGTTAACT
Source organism: Pandion haliaetus (assembly GCA_013401275.1). Lineage (NCBI taxonomy): Eukaryota > Metazoa > Chordata > Aves > Accipitriformes > Pandionidae > Pandion > Pandion haliaetus. The sequence goes on along the minus strand of VYZV01007270.1, from coordinate 95,316 downwards.
CTTCCAAAAACAAATTCCTGGCTGTAAATGGGAGGCATAGGACTAATGTGTTTTGTAAACAAGCTAAGGAAAAGGCCTGTCAGTCTAAGAGATGATGTCAGCCACGCCAAAGGAGCAGCAGGGTGGGACCCGGCTGTTTGCAGTTGGAGTTTCACTGATAAGAGGTCCCCTCTTCAGTAGCCTGCTATCAACTCCAGGTGCAGAGAGGACGGACCACTTCACCCAGAAACTACCAGCACATTTCTCCCAGAGGACTCAGATGCTCCTGAGAGTCAGAGCATCAATGCAGAGAGCAGCCGGTGTTAAATAAACTCCAGATGTCTGAAGGGCTTCTCATGCCTATCAGTTATGGGCAGTGTCCAGCAACACCCTCGTGCCTCCATCCTGATAAAGAGCAGTGAACAGCTCTTGCCTGGGGCATGGGCTCAGACACAGCATATTCCAATGACGTTAGTCACCTTTCTTGATAAAATTCCACAAGATCAGACTGTTCTTTGTCCTGATTCCTAACCTTCAAACTTAACACATCTGGCCTCTTAGTGAAACATATGGCTCCTATCTGAGATATTCTTTGTCTAGCAGTAGAGCCAACAAGAAAAGACCACAAAGCAGGAGATAGGGAAAGCATCTATTTTAATATGTTCCACCCATTGGTGTCCTAAGGACAGTACTAGCCTGATCCTAGCTGGTGCAAGAATAGGGCCTCAATAAAATGGTAACAAGCAACAAAAACTTGATTAAGAAAACCTGTGGCACACTGTTACAGGGAGTGGAACCTATCAGGGTTCTGATGAATTATTGCTTAGCAGCTTTTTGAAAACAAAAGTTGTTTAATCTTAAGTCACCCTCAGTCACCCTTTCGTAAGTGCAGAGCATAGGGACAGAACTATCTAGAATTAGATTTTCTAGCCAGCACTTGCTTTCTCTCATGCACTTCTGCACAAACCATTTGTGGGTGTAAAACAGTGACCCTAACTCGACAAAACTCTGAACAAACTCCCTAAAAAAAGAGAAAAAGGCTTTGCTGCAGTTCAAAATGCGCTGGCCTTTGAGCCCAGCTTGCATAAGGTACATGCTGACACTAGTTTCCCAAACACTGGCAACATAACCACAGTGCAGAAAGGCAAAAGCAGCTATTTTGACTCACAGTTTGGTAAGCAGCAAATCATTCATCTGAGCAAGAAAGAGAAAGAAAGCTCATATGCTGAAGCAGCAGGGAGATGCTCAGCATTTTCTTCTGTATTTCTTAAATAGACAGTTAAGAAGGTATTAGCTCATTATTAACCTTCGGTGCTGTATAGGCTTGCCAAAAGTGATGAAACCTTGAAAAGGAGGGGTAGGACCTACTTTTGGTAAAGTCCACATATATTTAATTTTATAGCTTTTCAGTACCTGAATGATGACTGATCTTATATAAACACAAGAAATATCAAAGTACCTTTGTAATGAGACATTTGTTTTAACTAAGGGGCCTAATGCTGCACTGTGGTTTCTTGGTTAAATAAGCTGAATCTCCCATAAATCATGTCAGTTTTTCGTGTGACTAATGGAAATTTGAATACCACATATGCTTGTTTGCCTGAAGTTTGCTTAACGTTGCATGATTGCAAAGCATTTGTAGATTTAGTCTTTAATGTATTGATTTTTCTTAAGCTTTGTTATTCAAAGTCTGCAAAGCCTGGTGAGAAAACAGCGGTGGCCTGACCATCTCCAAGGCACAGAGACCTCTCAACCCTTGTTAGCTTCATGGTGAGCAAAACGAATTCTGTTCCCTCTTGCATTTAGCAGCAGTGGTCCCCATTCAGTAGTGGAACTTGTGTGACTAAATTTTCAGGCATCAGAGCAGACTGAAATTTACCCCACCTTTTTACCCCAGAGACTGCAGCTCTTTGTGAGTTTCATCTTAAAGTTTCATCTTAAAGTTTGATGGGGTTGACTGTCTCTGGGAAAGTACTAAAGTTGGCAGCAGACATTCTAGAATACCCTGTACTAATTATCTTCTTTAAAAACATATCAAAACTGAAGGGGTTTAGGAGATATATGGAAAAGTTTTGAACATTAATTTATCATATACTGGTGGTAAACATATCATTCACCTTATAGTCAGACCTCTACTCTAAACACTGTGTAAAATCTAAGGTTAACATAGCATTCAAATTTAGATTCCCGAGTCATGGTAAAGAAATAAAAGTATCTCCTTTTCTTCCTTAAAATTTCTGGATCATCTTTGGCATTTCTGAAGTACTGAATCTGCATGATATGGAGAACAACTCAGGGACAGAAAAAGATTATGGCCCACAACAGAAAATAACAAAAGGTGTTTCATGTGGAGCAGCACCACATGGGAAACTTGCTCTTTCGTTTCCATCAAAATAATTTGGGCAGCCAGATTAAGAAAAGTGCTGATATTACCTTATATATCAAATGGGTGAAATCTCCTCCCAGTGAAGTTTTCCAGAGCCTCATTCATTAATCCTTTGGGAGAGAACACTCTAACTCTGTAGATGCTGAGTAGGCTGACACCCTGGAGATCAAGCTAAAGGGTCAATAACCTTCCTGGCTCAACCAGGCTGGGGATAGGTCTAGTGACTATCCCATGCTCAGCAAATGCCAGAGGAGAAAGGGCTATTATAGCAGGCATTTTGAAAAAGAAATAGATTCACATTGTATGCTCCAAATACAAGGCACTGGCCGAGATGGGGGGTTGGGCAGACACAAGAATGTTTTATTGTTCACAATAATTTCATATTGTTGATGGAGAGTTGCCATCTATTTAAACTACTTAAAATGAGGACTAAACAGGTTTGGCCCGTTCTAGATTAATCATAGAATCATAGAAGGTGGGAAAGGACCTTAAAGATCATCTAGTTCTAACCCTCCTGCCAAGGGCAGGGACAACTTCCACTAGACCAGGTTGCTCAAATCATTCCATTCTTTTCTTCCCCTGTTTCCTCCCCTAGCCTCAAAAACCAAACCAAGCCAAAACAAAACAAAACAAAAACCAAGCACACTGATAGTTTTAGCAGTTTAGAAAAAGTAGACATTTTCTAAGCTCCCTTGGATAGATTTTACTCTCCAACCTGGGAAAACTACAACACAACTTCACTATTATTTCAGCAGAACACCGTAATAACTGAGAATAAAATTTAGCACCTGCTGCTTTGTGTTTCTGAAATAAAATTGTTGCCTTTCAGTCTTGTTTATTCTTAAAAAGTTAAAAGGGAATTGAAGCTTGTTTCAAAAAGTTGGCTACAGAAGAGCAAATTTGAAAGTTGGATTTTCATATGCCACTTCTGTTAAAGTGTGGGATCCAACAGCAAAATCTAGCCCTAAATCAAAGCATAATTGTGTTTATCAGGGTCCTAGTTTAAGATCCAATATCAATTAATTAACCCGAAGCCCCTATAGCAGTTTGAGATTCTGTAGTACCAACCTCTTTGGGGTGAAAAATCATAGGATATATCAGTATAAAAGTTCATCTACCAATTTAAAACCCATACTCATGACTAAACCCTGTAAACCTTGATGTGTGCTGACCTCCATCACAGTAGTGTCTACCCACATCACTGAAGGCTGTTCTGGGGCAGAAATTGCAAAACAAATCCTCCCTCAATGTTTGTCCCGCCCTTGCACAGAAGTAACATTTTGTTTTGACACTGATACCAAATAAAAGGGGTATGGAGGAAGGACTGACTGTTTGTTTGGCCAAAGCATCGGGACGATAGGCAGCAATGATGCTGGTGTGTAGAAAAGAGCTGAACATGACTCAGCATTGCTGTCTGCTGAGGAATGAATGGGACTGAAGGTTTCTCTGAACACAAACAAAAAGCCGCAAAAGATGGGGCTTCTGAACAAGCACTGTGCCTGCTCAACTCCCTCCTGCCAACAGCATAGTGGAAGCCAGCATGGCAGTATATATTTAAATATAGAAACCGGTTTTGAAGTCCTGTGAAGGCTTTATACAGATTATCTATATCACAATGGAAACCAGTTAGGCGTAGGCAATTGATGCAAACAAACAAGAGAGCAGTTGTGCCGTTTCGAGCTCTCGGGAAGTGACAAAGTAATGACCCTTTCAAGAAATTCACACTCGTCGGCAAACCTCACAAAGCACTCAAAACCAGTCATCTTCTCAGGCTTTAAGAACAGCAACAACAACAACAAAAAGTGATAGGTGCGTATTTGCCAAGGAATTTCCCCATCTCTCCACCTCCTTCCTCAAGAAAAGTGTTAATTCTGCGTACACATTTGTACTTGCAGTCTCAAAAAGTTGCCTATGCAAACTACCAGCTGCTGAATCTCCTAGGAGGTGCAATTCAAAATGCAATCGGATACCACTGCCCTAGCCAACCTGCTTCTGCATTTTGCACACAGATGATACCGCTTTGCCTCAGAGGACACTGCTTTGTTTCATCTTTCATTCCTACCCAGCCAACAGGCAGGCATGGCACCACTCTCCCAGACACAGATTTTTGCAAAATTTCATACCGTGAAGCTTAAGCCCACGTTGTTGCAGATCGCTGTTCTGATTCACCTAATCCTGCACAGACTGAACCTCTGCAATGATGAGTGAGTGGCTGGTAGGACTCTGATCCCATCAGGAATTATCCCGACAGCTTTCCCCTGAAACTAGCACAGCCGAGGGGATGCTTCAGAGCGTGAATCCCTCACCGGCAGCCTCTCCACTGTGGGATCAGGCCATAGATGTGCTCCCTTTGGTGGAAGCCTGGCCGCAGGAGGCAGGAAGAAGCTGTCCCAGAGGATTGCTGAATTCCTGGAGTACAGATTTCTGGGGGGGGGGGCGGGGGGGGGGGAATATAAAANCCATGTCTTTGCATCTGGCCCAGAGAGAGTACATGCTTCACTGAAATTATTTCAGCTGCCTCTCTAAGGCTGATGCTGCCGAATGCGAAGGCTTCCTTCAGCAGGATGGCAAATGTAAAGGCTGACAGCCAAAAAAGTAATGCTGTGCCATCACCAGTCCACACCTGGAGTCCAAGGAGGAAAGGATCGCCAGGAGGAGTTTATGTTCAGCCATTGAGCTCTCACCAAGCACAGGCCAAACTTTTTCAGGTTCATTCTTCTGTGCTGAAAGAGAGGAAAAGCAACAATGAAAGTGCAAGGGCTCATGCTGCTCCTAAGGGCACTGCCGCCAGCTCTTAAAAGGACTTTGGAACAGAGCTAATGGCTTGGCAAGGAATATTAGCATACTTAAGGCACTCTTGCATGACATTACAACTGCATTATCACAGAGCAGACGCCTCCAGATGCCAAGAGATATCCACGCAGCACTGAATGCTACTGAGAGTCTACAGATCACTGAGCACCCTGGAAAATCCTTCCAGATCGTACTGAAATGTAGTAGTCTGGCTGTGTCGATGCTGCTGTCGGAGATGTTCTCTCGTACAGTATCCCTCACAAATTTATTCCAAGGTGACGTGCATTGCCATTGCACAAGTATGCGGGGGACACATAATATATTTCACATGGAATGGTTTGGAAGCCATTACAGCTAAGAGCGTTGCATTAGATCTTCAAGATTGCTTTAAAACAACAGAAAGCATTAATCCTCAGAGCTAGCAAGAGTTTAAAACAAGATGCTAGAGCACAGTCACAGAGTGCTAGCCTACTCAGCTCTTGATTCAAAAATGAGTACAGGGTTTTGAAAGAAATAGAATTACAGCTGAATTACAAACTTAGACATACTGTGTTCAACATCATAACATACTGTGTCTGTTCCTAACACATGCCTTACACAGTCACTCTACAGGGTGTGCACATTGACACCTAGCAGAAACAACACAAAGGGGTCAGGATTTGGGTTGGCAGGTATACATACACAAGGGTGTAAATTTTCCGCCTAGCAAAGTTGGGGTTGGTAGGGAGAAAGGCCAAGAAAAGCTACATAATGCAAATCCAGTAATACTTCTACCAGTGCGGTGCCATATGGACAAACCCAAAATATTTGGCAGAGCACTTCCATAGCAATCTTCTGGTTCTGTTCAACTTCTCAGGCTGCCTGTGGGCTCTGAATTTTCCCATTTTTTTTCAGTGGAGGTCTAACCCATTATAATTTGGTTTTGCCACCTAAGCCATTTCCTGAGAACAGTACTAGCCTCATAGGTCTTCTTTCATATTCCTTTTCAGATACTCTATAATACATTTCCCAAACTCTTTTTCCACCCTCTCCCATGAACTCCATTACAGATTTTGCTCATGAAGCCTAAGAAGAGGAAAGTTGTCTGCTCTTCTTTGTCCTCCATGGTACACTAAATAGCTACAGCAAAGCCTTTCAGCCCTTCAGCAGTACAAATACTGAATGCCCTGGGACACTGGAACCCAAAAAACTTCACAGCTTATGAAGTATCTGCTTATGGTATAAACTGCAATTGCTTTGGACAAATTCATCTTGTCCCAGATAACTAACAGGTTTACAAGACTGAATGAGTCTGAAGTGAGAAAACAAAACACTGTCTTCATTCACAACATATTCAGTAGAAAACTTAAATGTAGAGAATTAATTATTAGGTAGTAAGATTTTGTTCTGGAATAAGCAGTTTCCCTCACATATATGACAAAGATGGTTGAAGTACTTGCTGGCCTAACAGCCAGTGTGAGCAGTGGTCCATTTCTAGGAAACTGCTCATTAACCAGCCTTTCTATCTACATAAGTGTGCATTATTCGTATGTGCTCACCAAATCCAAATGCATTTTAATCTAAGGATTGCTCATCAGCACTTTGACTTGTTACTTGTGGTGCTGCAATGTCAAATAAAACATTAATTTTAAATTTATAAACACACCGATACTAGCACATTATTTGTTTTTTTTGCAAGCAATAAACCTTTCAGTTTGAGAAAACAGTAATGTTTAGTAGCCTGAATAGAGACAAACAACAAATGCGGTCCATGCACATAGTAGCAAAATGAAGGCCCCTTTGAGCCACTCAAAGACTAATGAATCAAGTTTGCTATCATTTGGCCAGCTGTAGTGGGATATTTATCTGTAATTCTAGACTAACCACCTTTAAGTAAGACTTTGTTCCTATTTAAGACGTTAGCAAAACTGTTTGCTGGCTCAGATCAGGCCGTGAAGTCTTGCACATTACTCAGCCAGCTGTAAAGACAACATGCTGCACTCCTACCATAGCAAGTGATGTCCTACTGCCTCAGGATCTACTACTACATATACACATATTAAACATGCATGTGCAGTTAACCTTGCAAATTAAGCTATTCAATACAGCTAAGAGATGTACATCTGATTTGCCCAAAAAAAAAAAAAAGACAAAGAGATACACTGACTCATGAGCAGCTTTTTTAATTTGCTTATTAATGGCCTCATACTTGACTGAGTGATTATTTCCTATTGGATGGTGAGCTAACTTCCTGCAGTAACAAAAACAATTCTTGAAAGATTTATTAATAATTTTTTTTTTTTTAAAGCTGAAAATCTGCATACTGAGATTTCAGCTAGACTACAAATATTATTCCTAGTGCCTGAGTTATTTTTTTAAAGGTAATACAATATTTTCATTTAAAAACACATGCACTAAAAACCTATACCATGTGACGAATGAGTGAGTAGTATGGGCCCAACAGATCTGCCGAAGCTGGGAAGCAATGTCATTACATATACACACGCATACACACACTGGATTATATATATAAATATAAAATAACTCACTATTAAATTTTTCAGTTCAGTTATTCTAAAACTGAATAGATGGGTATAAGTGTATAGTATTATAACTGGAGCCATAAGTGTTCCTACACAGGTATCAGACAGTAAGAAGTATTTTGTTGTAGTAAAAGCCCATCATATGCACAGTCCCACAGCCTACCGTCCAATGCTAAGAAGAACAGTATCATTGTGTACTCATTTAGTAACCATTAATATGTTTAAGTAAACACGAAGTATGGGACAGTGCGGGGGAAAAGCCAAGCAAGAAATCCCCAAATGAACAATTTTTGGTAGCTGAAATTTTCTTTCTTTTCATTTTTAAAGCAAGAATCAAACAAATCAAAGACAAGCAAAGGCAGAATCATAAAATCACAGAATGGTTTGGGTTGGAAGGGACCTTTAAAAGTCATCTAGTCCAACATTCCTGCAAAGAACAGGGACATCTTCAACTAGATTAGGTTGAATCCTTCTGGCCTCCTTCTTTTGGATAAAACCCACTACACAGCTAAACATAAACAATTTTCTACGTGATACGCATACCAGGAGGTTAAACTGTAAGAAGCAACTTTTTACATTAGTTGAATATTCAACTTTCTTAGGACTTCTTTTTTAATTTGTTCATTAAGCCTAGCTGAGTTCTTCAGATATCTTCCTCCAGCACAGAAACCTGAGCTGTCTCAAAGTCCCAAACAACAGCATCATTTCCATTTCTAGCTCTAGGAAAATTAAATTTTATTCTTCACATGGCACCTTCAGCTGCGGGGAGGTGTTCTTTCCCACCATGTCCAACTGATGAAGTAACCAGAAATATAAAGCAATTGATACTTTTTTCTAGGGAAAAAATAAACATGCTATGTACCTGAAGAAAGCAAACAGTCTGTTCACCTAAACCTGGGCCTTTTTTTTTAAAAAACTGGATTTTTGCTATCCTTTTTTAATCCTCGATTTTTGCTATCCAATCCGATGCTGAAAAAATGAGGAAAATATGTACCTTTAGAAGGAAAAAAAAATCTGATTCACTGTGGGCTCTGCCCAACAAGGAGGAAAGCTGGCTAGCTATGCTTTTTAAGCTTCATTTCTTCTGTGAATATTGTGCTCCAGACTCACATTTTACTGCTTTCTGTCTTGCAAAAACAATTCTTCAGGCCATACATTTCCAACAGCCACCTTCTTACATAAATACACTGACATGTCCTATTTACTGCAAATTCCCAAAGCAGAATGCTGCTAAATTCCAGATACAACCAGAAAAAATGCACTAGGCTGGAGCTGCACACAGTATCTTCAGCCCCTCAGAGATAGCCTTCTTTCTGTCTCCAGAGGCAGCGATAGATCTCCTTCTCACTCTGAAACTTTAGAATTTAATGAAACATTTCAAATCGTCTGCTAACATTAATAAGCATGGGTTAGCGTCAAAGATTTTTGGTAGACGCTCACACACAGATGTACATTTTTATTTTTGTTAAGCTGCTTTAACATTCTGAACCCCTAAAGCTTCACTCGACTCTTCTCTGAGGAGTCTGGATCAGAGCTATCGTGAAGTTACGAAGCATCCTGTGGCCACGTTGATGGGTCATTTCACCTTTGCAGCTTTCGCTGACCAGCATGGACATTAACCGAGGTATTTCTACAGACATCCATGTGTGAGGACACAACTAAACCAGGATTTTTCCTAAGGTGGACTTGCCTCTTTGCTCAGACAGACACCTGGGATGCATGGAGGCAGCTAGGCTTGCGCCAGGTCAAGATGAAGACCAATGCCTGTTTTTCCCTTGGAGAACTGGAAAAGTCTCCTTGTTGAACACCCACGCACAAACCCCATTTTTGATACTCCCTAGGTAAACTGTACTTTTGCTCTCTCCTCTGTGTGTGTGCACTTTGAGAGCTTTATTGCACAGTGTGAGTTTGTTTAGGCTCCTGACCGCAGCCTTCTGCAGTTTAAAATGCAATGATGAACGTGCAATTGTAATGGTCCCTCTATTTTCATCGCATCGGCTGATGGTATTTCTAGTCCCGATGTGAAAACCAGATGAGAACTGTGCTCGCAGGCAACTTTTCTGGCACCAAAGTCGGGTAAAGTCCAACTAAGGATTTATAGAGATAGCTGTTGTTGATAGATGTTGGGGAAATTTTTATAAGATTAGCAAGAGTTGACTGAACTGTTTCAGTGGCTGATATGAAATTGAAAGCTCCTCCTCACGCCAAGTGTTTTTCTAAAAGGGACTGAATACATTAAAGAAGGAAATTATCACCAGAGAAGTAGAACATACCCTGCTGCTACTAATGGGAAAACGAACATTGACTCAATAAATAATAATGTAAGATAGAAGCTTGTCTTGACCAGTGAGCCATTGGAAAAAGCAAAGAATATTCACTGAACGCTACAAAAAAAATTGTTTTTAAGTAGTAACAAACTGGCCAGTCACTTTCCCTTCAGACTGTTCCTTCCTAGAAGATCAGAGATTTCAATTCCTTTAGTGAGGATTTATTCTTTATTTTTTATATATAAATGCTGCACATCATGTTGACGATTAGAACAGCAAGAAAGTACTTAATAAACAATGCTATGAAATAATTTTTTCCAGAGAAGATGTTGTTATTCTTTGCTGTGGTTTGCATTTGCTTTGTTTTTTTTTCCTTGAAATATCTAAACAATATAAGCATTCCTGGAAGGGTTTTATATTTTTCTTTTACACGCTTCCTCCTTTCAAGTCCTTCACTCTCAACTTGGAGTTTCCTGGGACTGGCATGACACAATTTGTGTGGCACCAGCTACTGTGTTTACACAAAGTCCAGCAACAACTCAGTCACTGCATCAGATTTTCTTCTGCAGCTGATAAACGCTGATGCTTGCCCACATGCACCCAAGGCTTAGACTGCCCCATTCATTTCTCCTACAGCCTTGCTTAGTAACACGGTCTTCCTCAAGGATGGCTTCTCAAGGGTAGGAGACACCTCACCTGGTTGCCAGTCCTGGATAATCTGATTCCTTATCATTCAAGGTTGAGCTCTCATGCTGAGTAGGGTATTTAACATTGTTAGATGATCTGTGTTCAGTCTTGGGCCCCTCACTCCAGGAAAGACATGGAGGTGCTGGAGCGTGTCCAGAGAAGGGCAACGAAGCTGGTGAGGGGCCTGGAGCACAAGTCTTGTGAGGAGCAGCTGAGGGAACTGGGGTTGTTTAGCCTGGAGAAAAGGAGGCTGAGGGGAGACCTTCTCCCTCTCTACAACTACCTGAAAGGAGGTTGCAGTGAGGTGGGGGCTGGTGTCTTCTGTCAAGTAACTAGTGATAGGACGAGAGGAAATGGCCTCAAGTTGCGGCAGAGGAAGTTTAGATTGGATATTAGGAAAAAAATCTTTACTGAAAGGATTGTCAGACATTGGAACAGGCTGCCCAGGGAAGCGGTGGAGTCACCATCCCTGGAGGTATTTAAACAACATCTAGATGTGGCACTTAGGGACATGGTTTGGTGGTGGACTTGGCACTGTTAGTTTAACAGTTGAATTCAATGATCTTAAAGGTCTTTTCCAACTTAAACAATTCTATGACTCTATCATTTGGAAGTCCTCTTTATTTTTTGGCATAACACACATGTCAAGCTCCTGAGCTATTCCAGGGAGCACTTTAGGGCACCTACAAAGAAATGGCACTTAAGCCATTCCAGGAAAGGGGGAGGAAACTCAAAGGGTTCAGCCAGTGTTTTGAGGATCACATAAAAATTCCTTCTAAATCCCGGTCCTTTCTAAATCCTTTCTAACCCGACCAGGACTGTTATTCCAGAGAATGTACCCTGCCCTGTTGTAAATACCCACAGCACAGATGCAGCTTTAGGAATCCAGAGCTGGTTATTTCCCACCGACTGTTAATAAAATGAGGGTAAAGCAGTGAAGAAACACTGCCAGAAAGCAGCTAATTTAAAGCAAAGAAGGGGGGAAAATCTCCAGCCCATGTCTTCAGGGGCTTCAGAAATATAAGTTTGGGAATATTGATGAAAATATCGGTAGTTAGTGGTTAAAAATAAAGGACTTCTGGCTAGCTGTGATTTATGACACATCTAGCTTTGGTGGAATGGTTGCAGTTGATTAATTACTTTCTAGCATGTGTTCTCCAATTTATGTTCAAATGTTAACAGAAACAGTTGAAAAGAACATTGTCTTTTACAGCCCTGATGGTAGCAGCCACATTATCAGACTGCTCCACTTAGTATATTTTACTGAAATCGAGTGCGTTATTTGAATACTTTTGAGATTATGAATGATTTACTAATTAATAGGCCTAACCAGTCCCTTGAATTATAGTTTACAAATTGTTTTAAATTACTTAACCAGTCTCTGGCTTCCTGCTGTTTGTTTTCCACAGCGTGGTAGAAAAGAGGTCAAGGTACACAGTACAATTATGATTTATTGATTTATACTGTGGAAGGGTAACAGTCTTCTTGGCAAGACTTTCCTAGTGGCTTAAAAAAGGCTATTAGGCAATGACTAATATTATTAGAGCTTTAATTTAACATGATTAAATGGTTGTATTTTATTTGGCAGTGGCTGGTACAGTTTGAGAAACAAGAAATCACTTAATTACTAGAGTGATGGGTGTCATGGAAAGCCTCATTGAGGCAGGTAGGAAGTTTCATCACTTTTTTTTCCATGTGGACTTAGTGGATATTGGATAGTTTCTGTCAATTTGAAAGTTCATCATGTGGCTTTATTAATATTTTAGCTGGAAAAAAAAGACAATAAGTTCAAATCACTTTGATTCAACCATTTCAAATTAACATGGAGTTAAACCCTTACTCATATATTTCCTAGCATGCATGACAAGCTAAAGTTCATGGTATGCTTTACAGAAATTTATCCTAAACATCACTGAGACTGTAAAGAAGTACTAACGGAGTCTGTATTCCTGGAAATACCACTATGTCCCATTTCAACAGTGGCTTTCCTCAGTCACAGCAAGGTGGTCATCTTCATGTTCAGCAGGTATCTGCTCTCAATAAAATCCTTAAGGAGGAGCATTTGAGCAAAAAGAGTAGGAGAGCTGAGCAGTACCCTATTGAAGTCCTAGAGGAGTCATGCTCTTGTGCAACAGGTTAGCATAAGGGACTCTCAAGGTTTTTTGCTCCCCAGCATGATCATCACAACCCTGTGGCACCGTGAACCCTTCCTGCACAGTGGATGCTGGTTCAAAGTGAAAAACCCGCAGCCAAATGGAAACTGCAACCGTGTGTCACATGGCATGCCTGTATCCGCAGTTAATTCTGACTAAATCCCATTAGATACATATGGAAGATGCAAGCCAAGTTCTTTTGGGTTGTTTGTTTTGCAAATTAATGATTGAATATTCAGGCTGCTTTCCATGGGAAAAAGCATTCACTTTCACTCAGATGCATGCGCATAGATAACCTCTCCTTTCCTATTCAATCACAAAGTCCAAACAAATATTATTATATTACCTCCAAGCAAAAATATAACCTTGATCTTTAGATGATGTTAAAGACCCTGTATTTGCGTAGGATGAAATGCAGGAGTGTTCAGTGCCTACTGAAACAATGATGTAGTTATGTATGAAAGAAAAACAAAAAAAAGACACAACCACAAACAAAAAAGGAAGCTTGGCGTGTTATCTGTAACATTTCCTTTCCTCTTCATTTGACATTGAGAAGCATGTTTGTTTTTAATCAAGGTCAGGCATTCCGGAGTGTACTGGTCATATATAAGGACAGTGCACTAGAGTAAGAGACATTTTATCAGACATTAATAATATGTGTATCTTTGGTGTATCTTTCCAGCTTCTTGATGTATAGAAAAACCTTCACATTTTTATTGTTTATAAGCAACACCAGAGTCGTTCTGGTATTATTAATAATACAAAACTGCTGGTTTGTATGATTGATAATTTTCACCATCTTTACACAAACTGACAACATCAATATTCTGGAGCTCTTTTCTGAATAAGGCAAAAGCTGAAGTTTTTTGGAGCTTAAGAAAAATGCTGTTGCTGGAAGAAACTGAAGGCCAAATTCACTGAGCTAGAGGTCTCAAACCAGTCGTGCTTCCTAGAGCAGGCAACTACAGCAGGCAACTACAGCAGGCAAGGAGCAGGCTCTAACTCACCATCCACCACCACAGCCCCTTGCAACACACGTGCTGCCCATCTTTGACTTGCATCATGCACTAACCAATTGTCCAGCATGTGCCATAGAGCCTGCGTACCTTCTTGATAGCCATTGTTCCCTTCAGCTCAACAAAAAAGCAGGTGAGCACTGAAAAGAAAGTGCTGTCACAGGGGACAACCCTAGCAGGCTGTCCTGTAGAAAACCAAAGGAAGAGAGAAAAGGGAAACAGGAAACGGTGTCGTCACAGACAGACTTTCTGCCCCAAACTTGAAAGCCTGAAACACAACTGGAAGAGTGGCTCTCTCCAGCCCTCACGGTGTCCCTGAAAACAAGTTAAAGATCAATCCAGAAACAAAAAAAAGCCTGAAACAACCTCTCAAACAGAGCTATTTTTATGGCCTCTGAGACAAATTAACCAAGCGGCCAGAGATGAGCTTTGTAGCACAAGACTTTAAACCACCTTTATTGAATATGTAATCTGGTTGTGGTGGGTTGGCCCTGGCTGAGTGCCTGGTTGAGCAAAGATGCGGTAGCTTCACACCCACATACTCTCCAGGTCCTGCTTACAAGGAAGCCAGATCAGATTTTGCTGATCCTGGGCTTTGGGCTGGGCTGCTGTGGGCCCAGGTGATCCAAGTCATGCAATTCAGTGAGGGTTCCTGGTAGCCTTGGTACAGGCTGAAACTGAGACCTGGAAAGATCCCAGGACAGCGGCAAGCTAGTCTGCTCTCTCTCACTTGTCTGGCCTCAAGAGCCCAGACCTGCAGTTTCCCATGTCCTTTCCCTCTCTCACCTTGTGCCAGACCAGTTTCCAAAGCTCTTTCATAACATGGTGGTCATATGCGTGCCCCGGGGGTCCAGTCAATGAACTGCTTTTCTTCCAGAACATAGCTGGAACTTGCATGACCCATGAGACTGCACAAGCTGAAGACATAAAGTGGGGTTTGATCAGGTGCAACTAGTTCTTCTCTACCCTCAAGACATCCAAAGCATGGGCACTACAACGTTTTATCTCTGTCCCACCTAGACCTGCAATCTGGATGCCAGCAATAGTCCTCTGGAAGAAGATAATCCCTACGGCATGATCCTAGAGCTAAGATAAACACCTCCAAGGACTGGGAGAGACCTTCTGTCCAAGTTGTCATCTAGGCACCACCCAAGGCCGTCACTGTGGCTGCAGGAAAAGGGGGAAGCGAGACTCTGGGCAAAGGAGGTGACAAAAGCAAAATCTATTTTGTCTCTGCTGTATGCAAATACGTCCTGGAGGGGCACTCCTGTTGTGTGCATGTCTAGTGTATGCGGGGAGTGGATGGTGAACTTCATGTTAATAAAGTCCTAACCAGAAATAAGAGTGGTGGTTTCAGATACGCTCCGGTTTCTGTATTGGAAAACCAAGGGCAGGTGAGCGTTAAGTGCATTGAAGCTGGGACACTGCGTAGGATGGCAGGTGGGCAGGCAAGAGCTTGAAGCTCATGCGTTGCGGCTCAAGGGCTGCGAGTAAGCCAGGTCTGCCACCTGCGTCTGCGTTGCCGGTGCAGGTGGTACCTGTTCCCATCGGCTCCCCCTGAGCTGAGGCATCCTCTGCTCTCCTCTGCAGGAGGGACAGTTGCCAGGTGTCCTGTTTGAGATCGAGTATATGCCAATACACGGGATCGCAGGCGGACGGCTGAGCGCAAGCTCACGTATCAATGTAAATGGTCAGGCACGATCAGGTAAAGTCTTTCTAAAGCAGACATGTCAGTCATTGCATTCCGCTGTCTTTGCTGGGATTGCACGCGCCGTAGTCTCACACTGAATTGACTGTAATGCTGTATTCCAGGTTTTTATGGGAGGTCTGGAGATTCAGTTTCTCCACCTGCAAACCAAAAATAGCGCTGATGTTCACAACGCCAGTCAGTTAAGACCAAATTTTCATGCCTGCAAATTGAAAATATAAATTCTAGCCAGTGAAATCTGGTGTTAAGAAATATTGTCTGAGAGCCACTGGATCAGGATCTGACCTTGAGAAGCAGCAGAGAGGTGACTGCCAAATGTACCCTGTCAGTACAAATGAAAACAGTCATCCCAGACAAAAATCCTGCAGTTGCTAATAATCAAGCTAAGACAATGACACCCACTGGCACTGATATGTTTTCCGTGTTTTCAGTTTTGGCCTAGAATGGGTCTTACTGGGAAGACACTCTTCTTCTTCTTCTTCTTCACACTTAATGGGATTAAACATCTCACATCCCTTCCTGCTCTCTTTTTTCTTTCTATAGAAATGTAGACGTGCAAGCACCTCACTTTTAAACCTCTCTTCCCAAATCCAAGAAGAATTATTTGTTTAAAGTCTTATTTATTTATTTCAGTTTGAGGCTAATTCATAAAATACTGAGCTATTCACAATATACAACTGTATTCACAGTGCAAGGAATTAAGCATGCCTTTATTTCCCTCTCCCCCAGGAAAACTAGAAATAATGGACCTAATTTTGAGCAAAACATGTGTTGCCACCACTAATATAGAACTCATATAAGACAAAAAAAAAAGGGGGGGGCTTGAATTAGTCTCAACACAACAATTTTCCTTCTAGAGTAGATATCAGATTAAAATACGTAACAAGCAGTTCAATTAGTCAGAACTAATGAATTCTGAGCACTTGTGGTCTACAGGCACTGACTTTGTGTTTTATGATCTAGGTGTTAACTTACTTCATATGATATGTAAAACACCGCCTCTTGTTGGCTANAAAAAAAGAAGTAATTCTAACAGTATTTCTGAGAGTATTTGAATATAACCAGAGAAGACATGAACAGAAATGCACACCCTTGTTTCTTTGCTAAGTCACACAGTTTCAGAAAGCTATGACATTTTTTAATCATGTTAGCCTCAATTTTATGAGGAGCAGAAAAATCTCAACTTCTGTTTCCTTTGCAATAAAAGATTGTTTTCATGAACATTCAAGGCTCCTTTTCTGGGCTAGGAAAGCAAGATTATATTGTTTTTCCATTTACTTTCTCCTCTAGAGCATGCTGCTTTCAAAAACAAGGTCTGTGTCCCCAGGGTCGGATGGCATAACTGTGTATACTGGCTCCGAGGATTTAGCTGTCCATCTCCTGAGGCTATGTGGGATTCTTTTCCATGCTCAGAGGATTATCTTTAATATTAATCTCCCAATGTTTGTAATGAGCCATTCCATTTGCAAGTCAGAAGGCTTGCTAGTAACTGCCTGGCGTTTGCCCTGCTCGTTCTTGCTCTGCACTCCACAGCAGAGCATGATTTTTAAGGTAGGCAGACTGTTTCCCAGCAGTGGTCCACACCACTGCCATAGATCAGGTCTTACCCTCATCCTTAGTCCACAAAGGACCAGGATTAGAGGTCTTCTAATGTGCAACAGAGGTCTTCTGCCATCACTGACTATAAGGAGTTGATATCCTCTTAACCCTGAAAAGCCCCTTAGTGCTGTAAAGTAACATCATTCTTATTATATCTAGCTCTCAGAATGGGAGAACCTAACAGCTGTAGGCATGTGGCCCTTGGAGGTGAATCACAGTGCTTGCCTTAGGTGCTCTGAATCAGCAGGCAATGCTCGTCAGAAGGCAGAGCATCATGTATGTGGTAATAGTGGGAAGCGACAGGGTGGTGGAAAACATGAAAAATTGAAGGCAAGGAAGCTCTCAGCAGTTCCTTCTCTTTGCTTGCACTCTACGGCTATATTTTTTTCCTGCCAGAAGTACCTACTCATTCTTCCAAGGAAGTGCCCAGAGCACACGTAAGGGATGGCAGAAGCTGTAGACACCTCACCTTTTGTACAGTAGACATCTAATCAGAGCACCGCTAACAAATGAGGGAAGGGTTTCAGGCCCTCTGCAGCCTCACCAAAATCAAACTCACCTCTTAAACCTTAAGTCTAGTCTAATGATCGGAGTGAAGAGTTTCCACTGCCTGAGCATGGCTGTGCTTCACTTCAGGCAAGGTTTCAGCATTCACTGAGACAGATACCAGAAGGGAGCATGCATGTCCCAGAAATTGCAGAAAGTCCCAGTTAAAATGGCTAGATCAGCTTTATGAAATGTGTAACAGACAAAGGCCAGATACAGGGATCATATGGGTGGAGACACGTTAACCAGTGAACTGTGTATTTTGTCATCTGAATAGCCAAAGTAGGCATATGCTCAACTCTGAGGATGGTCTCAAGTGTTTTTTGCTGGAGTAGGTCATGACTCCTTAGGACCTTACGCAGCAGAAGGTACAAAATGTGGTAACCGCAGAAGACCAAAGAATTAAGAAGGAAACCAGTTCCTTCTTACAAGACAGAAAACCAGAAGATTAATATTTGGCATTATGTCCTTTCAGAGGCCTGGCTGAGGAAGAGGGAGCACAAGTGCATTTGCTATTGAGGCAAATGCTGTTAGAAGGAATAAGTGAATAAAGAATCTCTTTGGGAAGGCATGTGGGCCCACAGCAGTGACTGAGGTGATGGACAAGCAGGAGATCAGGGAGAAGGGTCACTCCTTCAGCAGAAGAAAGTCCATCAGTGGGGTATTTTTAGATTTCTGCTGCAAGGAGCATTGCAAACAATATCCGTGGCATGGAGAACAGACACAAACAGGGCTCATTTTGGGGCTGAAGCACAAGAGAACGAGCCCCATTTGCATCACTGCTGCAGATACCACCTGTGTGCCGCAGCAGAGGTGGCAGGGCTGACCAGCCTGCAGGAAGGACCACATGCACGCACCTGGTGAGGATCAACTCGCTATATCAGGACTCAACAAGGATTTCAAGTGAGGTCACTGTTTGTCTGTTCTTTTCCTCCTGCCCTGCCCCAGTCTTCAGGACACATTGTTATCCTAAAGCAAAAAGAAATATGGTCCTTCATGCACATGGAGCAGAAATCTGTCCGGTCCTTGACGGATGGGAAAATCTTTTGTATTTGCTTCTCTGCTTCCCCACTGTGGGGGACAGACCTGAGGGAGCAGCATTGCATAGAGGGGCTGCAGGTGGTCCATCATATGCTTGTGCACTGCAGGAGGCTGACAGCAAAGGGAGATTTCAAGTATCCCCTTTTCTTGCACTGTGTATCCTGTGCCTGGATGTGTGACTCTTTCCAGTTAGGAAACTGGGAAATCACCCGCTTAACTTCGGTTCAGGAATTGCAAAGCAGGAGCCAAGAAGTTTCCAGGGAAACCTGTTTTGTAAGCTGGACCGCAATGTTTTAGCTTCCAGATTGAAACGGAATTTATTTTTATGATATTAAATTCTTATATCCCGTTATTATTTTCTGTCTGTGTGTGCATGGTGACACATACTTGTGTTTCACACATAGTTTGAACCATCAAAAGATAGGCCAGATGCTGCTTTTTGCTCTACATGAAGAGTAGAACCACACTGAAGACAGCTTTTGGAAATTAGAGTATCTCTGGAGAAGATCATTGTGTGCTCAGTTCAGGGGTACTACAGCACAGGAGTGACCACACCATCTTGAAGGCCGACCTGCTGAGTTAGGGAAAATGCTGACAGCTTCAGCAAAAACCCTTCCCCGCACTTTTGACACCAGCCATCGTTATGAGATGTTCCTAGGGTCATCTCCAAGCTGTACATTTTATCCAGGGAGTGGTGTCAGCATCATTAACAATATGCTCTCAGGCTCAGTGCTCACAGCTCCCAGAATACGCTTCTCTCTTCTGGATATCTGGGAATGTCCTTCTGGCAGTCTGTAGTACGAGCCATTGGCAAAATAATTCTGTTAGTAAAACCACTACCTCCAGGAAGAGCAAAGCATTCACCTTCCCAGGGATGCAAAGCAGGACCAAAGAGATGCCACATTAGTCTTTGGGTTTGCACAGAAAGCAAAAGTGTTGAAATGCACAACAACAAAAAAAGGTATGTATAATTATCTCCAAATCTTGTGTATTTGTGAAAATGCCATCTCTACCATGAACATAACTTTGACGGTTAAAACTCAGCCAAGAAAACAAAGGGGTTTTGGGCTAGCATTTAGGCCAGTTGACACAACTGCCTTCTCAATTTCAGCACATCATTAGTCCCAGGTATTTCGTTCAATAATGCTTGAGTATTACATGGCAATCATTTCCATGTATTTATTGCATACAAAAGTATTACATTGTAATTATTTCAATGTATTTATTGCACAGAAGATGATTTTGAACCATGAAATGAAAAATGGAATTTTNNTTTTTTTTTTTTTTTTTCTGTGCAAATTAACAGAACAACATACTGAATTGGGCAGATGAGCCTAAACTTGCATGTGCTGTTTTCACTACATGTTACTGCCAGTAGAAGTAACAGAGGCAAAATCTGCTGCCAGCAAACTGGGCACACATTCTGATTTCCTACTGGTTTACACCAGTGTGGGTGAAGTAGAATCTACAATAGTAGCTCAAGGTCCACAGTATAGGCTGAGCTATAGTGAAATGTGTCTGAAGGGAGGATATGCCTGAACTTAGGCAATTTTCTAGTCAAACCTCTGCATGATCAGTTAATTTAACATAATTTTATGTTGAGCACATAGGCACTTTATTGCTGTAAATTTCTCAATACAATTTAATCCTTTGCCGATCAAAGCTCTCACTGTGCAGTTCTCGGCAGGATGATGACTTCGGATGTAGGATATTGGAGTACTAAGCATTTGCATGATAAAGACAGAACATGGATATATGGGGCTCTCAACTAAGTCCTAAAGAAAAATAAATCTGAATATTTCTGTTCAGTTCCCTGACACGAAGTGACTTATTTGGGATATGTACCACAACCCCCACCAGAATCTTCCACAGTGGCTTTCTTTAAAACACCACCTAGAAGAGGTCTGTTGAACTTAGCATTGTTCATCACTTAGGCACTTGAATGTGAAATATATTCAGACATCTTTTGAAAAAGTTAATTTACTGATGTTGGCATATGAGTGGCGATAAACTCCTGAAACACATCCATTCATTCACCTGGTGTGCATACATATTTAAGTAGCTTTAGGTGAAGCTTGTCTGGAAGAGGTGTCTCCTTCACACAACGAACTACGAAATGTTACATCCATATTAACCGCAGCTCCTTCTACCCCTCAAAACACAGAGAATGGCCTCTTGTGGAGAAATGGTGGCCCCTTTTATAGGGAAAATATCAAAGGCAGCAAGTGTCCTGGTGTTCTTCGTTATACAGGAACAAAGCAACGGGCTGAATGAGTTAGCCATCTTAGCAAGGTAACGGTTGGTTTGAAAGCTATCTAGCTGTGGATTTGTTCATCTCATAGAAACAAAGAAACATTTATACTCTATCAAATTTTAAGTAATGCCTGAGATTGGGGAACCACAGGAGGCATTTGGTGTGGTTAGGTTAAGTCAAGCCAACTGTGAAGGTACTCCTCCTGCCCAGGTGTGGCTGTTGGGCACCTCTGAGTCAGAGCACACAGCTGCCCGGCTCCGGTCTCAACCTTCACCGGCTCAAGGAACAGCAAAAAGGAGCTGAGAGAGACCCATGCTATTAAAACACTGAATTTCCTACAGAGAGAATATTTTCTTTTTTTAAAAAAAGTGGTTCTAGAACAATAGCAAAATTCATCTCATGATCTGAAACTGTGTGAGCACCACCTAGAGATTTAAAACTCAAGAAATGCTGGCAGCAGATGTCATCCTACTGATCTACTCTGAAAATGCTGATGCGTTTACAGTAAATCCCTAACCAGGCCAGTTGTGCAACAAGTTGAAGTGACACAAAGTATTAACATTTATGGTGGTGAGTCAAAATCAAACAAACATCCTTCTTTTATAAGCTTTCTCACAGCATGTAGTAGCATGTACTGCGAGTAGTGAAACATCTGTTACAGCCCTGACTCTCTCGCAACTGAGCAAGTGTTGCAATCATACTGCAGGGCCAGGCTTCATGT
Organism: Pandion haliaetus; assembly: GCA_013401275.1. Lineage (NCBI taxonomy): Eukaryota > Metazoa > Chordata > Aves > Accipitriformes > Pandionidae > Pandion > Pandion haliaetus. The sequence goes on along the minus strand of VYZV01007270.1, from coordinate 73,644 downwards.
TAGGGCTTTAGTGGGGAGATGAGAAGTATCAGCAATGGACAATGCTCATCTCAGTCGATTCAGGAAGAATGAAATAAAATAAAAAACTCTTCACGAGCCAGGTTGCCTGTGTAGAAAATAAAAAAAAGTTATATATTGCAAAGTGTGCAGAACTAATTTTAACTCCAGGCTGAGAGACTTATTTTGATGATACTTGCAGTTCATTCAAGTGCCCAGAAAGTCCCTTGTGAGCAGTAAGTGTGGGCAAAGAAGTGAATTATAAAATATGCTTAGATGGTTCACTCTTGCCTGCTATGCTTCAGATGCACTGCACCCAATTTTAAAGGCTGTCCCTTCTGCACGGGGGCATGGGTCTCCCTGACTGCCCTGTGCTTCTGTATATTGCCCATGGTGAAGAAAGGCTCATTCCCCCACCGCCCCCCACTGTAAGTTTTGCCCTGTTTGCTCTGTAGCATGACAGGCATAGAGTCAACAAAATTCCTGGGAATCAGAAATTTAAGACTCCATGCAGCAGAACATGTATTAATTAAATATAGACATACTCCATTTCCCATCAATTCAAATGCGTGCTTAAAAAGCGCTTGTTTAAGGGCTTTCCTGACTAGCAATAGTTTCCTGTGTCTGTGAATGATTTTGCATTAGACTTTAAAGATTATGTCTGCTTTGGATATGAGTGATGACTGTAAGCTGTGCAGACTTACCAGCTATTACAGAACCAGGACGCAGAAGTGGGGTTTGTTTGGGTTTTTTTTTCAGCTCAACAAGTAATTAGATACAGTAAAATTTGTATATCACTAGAGCAAAATTCACAGAAATATTTCCACAAGAAAAGTTTGCTTTTAAAGGGAGAGGTTGTTGCTCGGAGCTTGCCCAGTGTTAAGCCTTTAGGCAAGTTCCTGAAGAAGGTATGAAAGGCTTGCATTCTCATTTACTGTATTTCTATAATATGTTCAGAAGTGTTCAGAGGAAAATTCCCTTGGTCTCCTGCTTTAATGTGTTTTTCTTCCAGTGTCTGTGCAGAAGCAGAGTTAATGATTCCTACGAGATCAGCCTGCCTCCCCCTCTCAGTTCTGAAATACTTCCTCTCTATTTTTTTTTCCCAGACGAGGAACTTTTCTTGCTCATTTATGACCCCACATTACTGATCTAAGTCTGTTTGTAATGCAATACTTGAACCCTTCAATCAGAACAGGGATATCTGTGTAGCACCCACAGAGACTAACAGAAAATTCAACTCTTTGGAATTCTCCTTATTTCTGACTGTGAGGAGAGTGAAAGTTTAATACTAGGAAACCAGCAAGGTAACACAGTCAACAGCATGCAGCTGCCGGTGGTTTCACTCTTGTCCTTCATCTCCCCTTCCCTCTGTTTGTTTCAGATCATTGTGTATTTTATCATGTCAAAATTTAAATTTCAAGCTCTGTAGCTCAAGGCTGTGTCTTTATTTGAATTTGTAAAGTTCACAGATTTGGGTACTCAAAAACCAGTGAGAAGAGGGCAGCTTAGGAAATTTAGAACAACTGTCTAATTAAAAATCTTTCGTGTGCTACAGGGTATCTGCATCATCTTCCAGCTCCAAAAGCAGTGAGCAGAATAAACAGACTTGTTTGTATCAAATGGACTCTATTGTTTTTATTAATCAGTGTTACACATACAGGTTAATTAAAAAAGCTACAGTTTGTGAAATATGTCATCTAGCTACAAGATACAAATCTAGGCCGATTGCCATGGTATCTATTGATGCTCAGCCACTGTAAAAAATTTACAGTTTATTTTCTGATATGCAAAACCTCAAGCAAACATTCCATGTTACATGTTCAATAAAGCTCACAGCATTCTACTACACAGTTTCATATAGTGTTTTAGTGCAAAAGGAAGTACAAATATAAAAATACTGAGGCTTGAATTAAAAAAACAAAACAAAACAAAACAAACAAAAAAAATACCCCTAGAACAAGCAAGCCATGGAGTTAGAGGTGAGTGTCTGCTATGGGTATTCTTCTAAGCTCTACGATCTGGGAATTAGCCATGCTGCCACCGTCCTGGCTGCCATGACAAGATTCATTATCGCTGATGCTGAGACCTGCACCTGAAACAGCAAAACAAACAAACAAAAGAATCGGTGAGAATGAAATCTCAACACAGAAATGGTGGTATCATGTCCTCCTCTGCTTTATTCTGATTACTGAAGTACTTTCCTGCCCCACAATGATGTGGCAAGTTTCCTCTTCCTCTCTACAATCCTGAATCCACAGATTATAACATCTGATGTAGTTCTGTACCATCTAGATATGCTTTTTCATAATTCCACTGTCAGTTACTTTATTTGTCTCAGTAAATGGTACAATAGCTATTGAGAGCTTGCCTTGAAATCACAAGAGCATAAATCAAGGCCTGGTTTAGGCTGGGATCATGGTCTGGCTGTTACAGTCTCGTATTTCCAAGGACTTCTTCATGAAGAATTGATTTTTAATGATACAATTTCCCTGTTAAACTATAATTGCAGCTCTTTTAATAGGTTTGTAATTTCAACATGAGAAAAGATGCTGACTAAATATTCTTTAAACCCACATTTGGCACAAGCTGGTGTATTGTGTTTTTTTGTACTGTGAGAGAATACTAGACTTTGTCCCATGGAAACTTCCAAAACATGTCTGGAAGAGACCTCAGGAGGCCACTTTATCCATCCTTTTGTCACAGGAGTTCTACTAGCTTGTTGCCTCTGTTGGGTATTTTTGGGGGTGGTGGGGTGGGGGGGTGGGGAAGAGGTTTGACTTGATTAGTGTGAAGATACCTAGTCCTGCACTAATTTTAGGAAATGTGTATTTTTTCAGACCACTTTTTCACAGAACATCGGTTGTAACTACAAACTTCAATGCATTTTCAGCTCCTCTCTTTGAGTGGTAGAGCAAATCCTAAAAAATACATGGGTCTTGTTAGGCTCTAGGCTGTCTAGGCTTTAAATTTGTTGAGAACTGCACATCAGTGTAATTAGGCATGGCAATTTCAAGACAGATTAATTTCAGGCATGGTCTTACAGCAATGTGACTTACAAATAATTAGGGAAATTACTTATTTTGGGCAGAAGTAGATCTGTAACTACACACAGTTCAAGGGAGTTGCAAAGGAATGACATTTGGCTCAAAAAGCCCTGAAAAGGATATGCCGAGAGAGGCAGTGATTTGCATTTTCATACTAAAATATATTTTCAGGACTTTCTATTGGTTGTACAGTGCATCTCTTATTTCTGCCTCAGCTGACATTCCAGGCTTTGGCTTGTTCAGGAAAAGACAAGGGTAATTTACTCTTTTGGAGTTACCTCATCATTTTCTGTGCCTCCTATTGTTCCACTTTTACAAAGTTTTTCCATAGCACCATTCCTTCTACCACCCCCCAAGCAGAAAAGAAGTATGGAAAAGGGAGCAGCAGTGGGATGCTCTTTTGCTGTGGGAAGTCAGGCTGCGCTCTTGAATATGGAACTTGGTTCAGAGAACCTGAGCAGAAGAACCTGCAGGACTAGGCAGGCTTTCCTGCAGAGGTCTGGAAGAAGTCCTCACAGGGGCCAAACTTGGGTGCAGCGCCACGTGAACCCAGCCTTACTGCATGCAGGTGAAAAGTGGGTATTTCTGTACTGTGATCCTTCTCACACCTGGTTTTGGTGTTTGGGTCACAGAGCAAATGTGCATTCATTGACATCTACTAGATGAGTCCTGTTCTTGGGTCTGTATGACCCAAGCTCTTGAGAGACCAGCAATTACTGTCAGAGTATGACAAGAGCAAAAATCCATCAACGTACAGAGATAAAATAATAAAGACAAGAAGATTAAGCTCTGAATCATTAAAATACTTGTTTATAAGTGTACTGAAGATGATTAAGCTGTACTTACTGACTTAAATTTATATGCATATTTAACCTTTTCATTGAATCACGGTCCTAATAACTAAAAGCTGCTTGACAGTCCTGGGAAAAACAGCAATTGCGTAAGTTATTTGGATTTTTTTTTCCTTACCTTCTCTAAAACATTAACATTGGAATTCACTCAAAACATTTATTTAGGCTGAAGAGGGGAAAAATTTCAAAAAGGGAAAAAATGCATTCTTGAACACATTTAATATCATATTATATAAATATGATCACCCTGGTTCAGATTTTAAGGTGAACACTGACTGTTGGGGCTAGAAAGATATTTGTCTTACCGGTGGCTATACTGCAATTATTCAGTATGGGTTTTCTTAAAGAATCTTGTGCTGGTCACTATAAAAAAATTGCATACCGGTCTAATATAGTGCTACACTACGTATATTCTTAAATGTCATATAAGTGCATGCTTTGTGCAAAGTAAGAAGAGATCTTTTTTTGTTACAGAGGTTCTTATCAGGAACTTGGTAAACCAGAGACTGAAGTAGGCTACTCAGGATTTACAAGGGCCTTGTTCTGCTGCTGATGGAAAGACAAACTATGTAACAGCTGATCCTTTTTAGGAATGAGAGCTGAAACGTAACCAGGATACCAGCTTACCAAACAGTCGGCAGACTGGGAACGGTAGGACTGTTTACATGATGCGGTTTCACAGAGTTCATAGGTCCGGTGTGTTCTCTAATCAGAATTTAAACTCAGTCAGATCCCCAAAATTATGTGCTCCCCTAGAGATGCTAGGGTTGGATGGTAGGTACGCAACAGGGAGTATTACTTTTCCCCAATTTGTGAATAAACTATTTTTATAAAAAAATAAAATGAGAAAAATGAGGCCTTTCTTCTTCTATCAAAGGTCTAGCTAGAAACTGAAAAGTCAGAGCTGGCCTTGCAAACGCAGTGAGATCCCTCCAGTGACATCTACTGGCTGAGGGATTGCGTCATCCCCTTCTCCCGTGCACTTGAACACCAGCTCTTATCATCTGCTTCCTCAGATGACTACAACGCTTTAAGGGGGATGGCGTTTGTTTTGTAATTACTGTACTCACATCTCTGGAGACACTTTTTATTTTGTAAGCACTTCCATCTTGCTTTCTGCATGAAGTATTATTTTTATTGTATGTCTAGCATGTATTACACAGAAATTAATAAGCTACTCAAACCAACCTTAATTCTTCTTTCAGGGTTTTGTCTTTACAGAAATTACACCAACAGACACTCAGACTTCTACGAATAAAGTTCAGATTGCACTAAAAATGCTTCCTGGATATTTTGCAGTCATGTTCAACAGCCAACAGGTAACATATTCGTGAGCAACCACAAATGAGAAGTTGAATTAATATGCAAACTGGCTACCCTTCCTTCTTTTTTTGCTGTGAAGTGAACCCTTCAAAACAGAAATGACGTACGTTGATAAGGCAGGCCACAAATCTGGCACTTTGCCACTGTATACAATTAATCTACCCTGTGACAGACAGTCTCCAAGAGATTCCACTGCACATCTTTCAGAATCTGAAATTTCAAATGCTTCCTCTTGTTCAGGATGCCCAACATGAGATGCTTAATTCTTTAACCAGGTACCTACAGTGATAACATCAAGGTTTAAAAAATGCTGACTTTGGAAACCTAGCGCTATTAGATTGAAAATTATGAGTTGATTTATATAGCATCATTATTGTAACAGCTGCATTTGTGTGGGTTTTTTAACTTACACAGTAGATATTTCCAAGTATTCTCTATGTAGAACACTTATTTAGGATTTATCACATATGCAGCTAGTAGCAATAGCCTCCATTGATACTGTCCAATATATATTTGGAAAGTACCATGTGCTAGGCTGGTATTCTCTGCTCTAACATATAAATATCTTTGCAAACAACTTCCTACAGGGGTGGGTCACCAGTGAGCATTGAAGGGGTTTGGGCCTCTCAAAGGCTTTGCTGTGGTTTGCATTCACATCTCACCCGAAGGAATGAACCGGTTCAGTTTTGTGCATCACAGAAGGGGGAGGACAAGAGCATTTGCAGGAGATGGGAATGTGGATGGAAGCTCAGAGATCAGTAAAGCTGTCGTGCTTTTATGGTATTAATGCTTTAGAGCAAAGCTGATGGACAGCTTGCTGCTTTGGGACAGATTCCATCTACTTTTATTCTGTTGGCTCCCTTTTTAACTCCCCAGACCTAACCAGAGTAGAATTCCTTAGGGAATTCTGCTATATTGGGCTTTAGCCTCAATGACAGTAACATATGACTGTGACAATCTGGAAGGCAATGGTCTTACTAAATTGTCTATCAATACAAACTTTGCACAAGAAATCAGAGGAAAAAGGAGATCTAGCCCAAAATGACAGCACTTTTAAACTTAATTAGTGCAATTAACAAAAACTAATTAGTAAATAATTGTCCTTCTCAGTAGAAGCTAAGCCTTTGATTCATTAAAAAAGCCATATATGAAATATAATAAAATAAATAATTCAAACCAAATTCATAAACATTTAAAAAAAGGGGGGCGTTTAACACATATCAATAGGCAGGACATGCCCCTAAATTATTTTTTCCTACCATAATTGTTCTATAATTTCCTTCACATAAACTGCCTTGGAGCTGGCTGACCTTCCAAGAGATTCCCACAGTGTAAGAGATGAGGTGATATATGGAGCATCATGAATCCTAACTATATATTTCTGTATGGACATGAACATACTTGATGGAAAGGAGGAATTAATTGATAAGGCACTCAGAGGCCATGGCTTTATGATATAAGAAGTCCAGCTTTTGGATTTCTTGCACCAAACAAAAAATTCTATGTCCATGTGATGCAAAGCTTGCATAAAGCTAGCATAAAAGCTGGCTAAGAAACAGTACACCGTTGTCCACCTAGTTTGCTAGAAATGCAGTTGTATGCTTTCATCTGACCCAGTCCGTATTTCAGGTTAATCTGTAATTAAGCCCAGCATTAATGATTACGGAACCAAGGGCTAAGTGCACAGTTCTACGACACGTTTCTTTAGCAATAAGGCCAAGTGTGCCAATGCATCTATTTGTGGAGCTGCACTGCAAACTGCAAATTACTAAACCGTTGCAAGTTAAAGAATAAAGTTGTGTTGTGGGGGTTTGTTTGATTTTTTTTTAACGTGCATCAATCACCCTTCATTTCTACTGCCGAGAGTGGCCAGCTGCAGTGCCAGGGTGGGGTGGAAGGACAGGAATGAGATTTTAGCTTTGCTGTGATTGTAATACTCTCATTCTCACTGATCCTGGCTGCCAGATTAAACCGTGAGGCTACAGACAGTGGGCATAAATTAAAGTAACCTTCTGACAGCTCCAAACTACATAAGCAGAAAGGACAGATTAAGTGCAAACAGGCATAAAGAGATTTTTGCATATTCCTCTGCTAATCAGTGCTGATCCTCAGCCACCTTTCAGAGTGGGAGCTAAAATTTTAGCACAGCTAAGGCTGAGTTTGGTTATAGATTGACAGTTCTAGGGAAAGACAGATAATGGAGGTTTCTGTTTCTGCTTATCAGAGGTGAAGCTCAAGCAGTAGCAGAGCAAGCACTTCTTGTCTTCCTCTATACCCAAAAGCCACACTTCCCAGTTTAGGAGTGATCAAAACAGCTAATCTGGTGCAAAGCACCTTTTCCCTGCTCTCCCAGGGGCTTGTGTGTTTGAGGAACTCTCAGCCTACTGAAACAAAGCCTGGTGTAAAAAGGTTCGAGAAGCACTACTTATAGCAAATGCCAGACTGGAGCAAGGCAGCAAAAAGGCATCTCAGCTGCCCATGCGTTTTGGCCTAATTAGAGAAGAAGTTCTTTCTGGTCTTCCATTTGCTGATGACCACTGCTTCCCTGGAGCTGGGACTGGTGCTCAAAGGGCACCAAGCTGATGTTGAGTGGCAAGGGGAGAGGGAGAGGAAGGAGAGGAAGAGGGGGGAAGAAGGCTGTAACCTGAATTCTTGCAGTTTCATGTGCATACGAACAACGATGTAAGAGAGGAAGAAGAAATGTGCTGCCGGGGGGACCAGGAGGCAGGCTCCTTTCAGTGCCTGCTAACTTAACTGTATCATGAAATTCCTGTCAGAACACAGCTCAGTGAATACTTTAGCAGCATAAGCCTGTACTGCCAAACAGAGAAGAAATCCCACTTTCCACCACCTCATCTCCCTTTTTATTGCTTCCACGCGCTTCCCTCTCCCAAAGCATCGGCAGCACCTTGACTCCTTGGCCGTGGACTGAACTGAACTGGACTGAAGAGCAGGTCTGGACAAAAGTAATAAAACAGATACGACTTTTAGTTACAGAAAAGCTCACTTTTTTTGGTTAAAAGTATGCATTGAGCTACAGCTTGTATCTAAGGGAATAGCTGATAAACATTTATTTGGTGGTTAAAACTACTCTAACCTCAACACCGCCTCTTCAGTTTGGCTTGTTCATATGTTGTGTGTGGAGCTGGAAACAAGTGGGACAACTGGTTTGGCTTAGAAACCATCTTTTTTTGCCCCTGTAATGTTGCTGGGGACACAGTTTGGGCATGTGAATAAGCATTGGCGTAAAATGGTCAGGTGCTACTTGAATCAGTAATGCAACCAAAAATATTTTTCTCCAACTGTGTCCTGAGGTCTCTGCTGCAAATCACATTAATATGAAAGGCTCATAATAACAATTTATAATAAAATATTCATAAAGAAGACAATAATAAAATTTAACCAAAATAATCAAAAGCTGGTTCTAGACTTACTTCCTTTAGAAGCACTGAAAGCAAATTAACTAAGGATGGGGCTTGAAGATTTATTAAAAAATCATTAAATGCTAAAGTTGTGGTGAATTATATTAACCATGAGTTTTAACTACTGCTGTTGCCTAGATTGTTCTTCATGATTTAAGACTCAGTCTTCCACAGCGCATGGAGACTAATGCAGGAAACAGGCCAACTGATGTCAGCTGAGCTGCTTAAGCAGTAAAAACTGTGCCATGGTGGGAGTGTTAGATGTGAATGGCTTCATATCTTATTAACTATCTATGAATTATCTGGTTTCCTTCAATATATTCAGGAAAGAGTAAAGGTAAAAGCTACCTCTTTAGGGACTGAAAAAAAAAGGGTTGTAACTGTAAGCTAATGCAACTAGATTTGAAAGTCTTGTCCAAAATCTTTAACTGCATAACAAAGTAGAAGTAGACTGCAAAATGTCCAGGAAAATTAACAGGTACAACAGAAATTTTGTGACAGTCTTCATAAAATTTTGTATTTCTTAGCACTAGGCCAGTTATTAACCATCCAATCACTTTCATAATTAGAGAAGTTTTCTGCAATGGAAATTGGCTTAGGGGATCAAGTATTATGAATATACTGAACAAAACTAGCTCTTCATTAGCAGCACTCCCAGCCTTCCAACCAGTTTGACTGTTTTCCTTGGTGTCGCTGAAGGGAGCAAACCCATGAAATTATCGGTACCAAAACACTTAGCCTGCTAATGTCACCAGTACTTCGCTGTCGTCTCTTGCAAGACTTGATGGTATCCGCAAAGACCGTTCAGGTGATCTCCTACTACCAAGCTCATCCATTTGTATTCCCCCTGGTGCCTAGAGGAGGTGGGCTTGTGTTAGCATCTGCCAGGTCTTATCAGGTGGAGCTCCTTTGACTTGTGGTCATCTTACCAGACATTCCCATGCTGACCTATCTTTGAATGAGGTTTCACCTCATTTCTTCTGCCTGTGGCCATGTCTGGCTATCTATTTATATCATCATTTGAATAACCTGAAGTTTCATTGGTGGAGTGGGTGAGAAGACAGAAAAGCAATACATAACTGAGGGCAAAGCCTGGGATTTTGAAGATTTGAACTCTAAGGCTGTTGAGATGAGTCTGATTACAGCTGTTTTATTTGCAGGTGTAGTTTGAGTGTGGACACCTGGAGTGATCTCCCCTGCTTCTGTCCTCCAGCAGCACAGTGAGATCATCACAGCTGTTTGTTGTGTTTGGGCAGAAGTCTATCTAGTTTATCTTTCCAGTGTACATGTTTTTTCAGGTCCGAATGTGTTTTATGTAAATATTTATGTAAACTTATTGGGAGAATTAATATTTATGAAGTTATGATTTTTCTTACAGGTATATATATGTATAAAATAAAGATAGGCATTGTATTTACTCTGTATATCAATTTGAAAAAGAAAGGAAAAGAAGACAAGACAGCTTATGTCTAGAGTCAGCAAGTTAGCCATTTAAGCACTTGAGAAAAAATGTCAGAGCCTCCAGTCTGCTGCTACTTTCTGTAGGTCTGCTTAACATCATGACTCAAAACATATTTTTGTAGACTCCTGCTCTGTTATTTTAGATAGTCTACAGAATGTTTTTCTTGGAATAGCAGTCCAAGGTAAAACAATTTTACTTCAGATTTTCACTGGCAATCATATTAATGGATCTCATTAATTGGGTCTCTTGGAATGGTGACACCGTTAACGTGAAGAACAACATAACAACCTTTGAGGAACAAGAAGAGTCACTCACCAGTCTTTAAAGCAAATATGAGGTCATCAAACTCCTGTGATTCCTCATCAGCAACCAACGAGCTGGTACTAAATCCTCCAGAAGGGTGGAAAACATTGCCATTTTGTGGACTCTGCTTAAAGGCAGCACTAGCTTGACTAGCAGGCTGCAAGGATGCCCTCTCCCAGTCTGCAGGCACCTGCAAAGTTTAAAAAGACACAGAAATGCAGTAATCATCAAAACTATAGTATATAAACGGGAAACTATGACTATGACTATGAACTCAAGACCAAAAGATTTTGGAACCAGCTATACTGTCACTTCTGTAGTGAACCAGCTGGTCTTTTTTTTTTTTTTTTTAAAAAAGAATATATATATATATATATATGTAACTCGATTACAAGTCATTTAAACTTTTGTTTATTATGAATGTCCAAGCTATCTAAAAAAGTTGAAAAAATATTGCTATTTCTGAACACTGGCCCCTGGTATGGAGATCTTTAAATTAAAGCACCAAAAGGTTCCAGGTCACTCATGTCTTACCAATGCCTCTTCCTCTGCTGGAGCCTGCTTCTACCTTCTCCACTAATCATCATTACTTTCCATTATATGATCTACAGTTGGCAACCCAGTGCTTCCCATGTTTACCAATACAATATTTTAAAGTAACTTTCCAATCTCTGAAGGGTCTGGTGGCGGTATACAGACCTACAGCTTTGATATCAACTTTGCTATAGTTCATCTGCCACTGCAGTTTACGGTGGAGCTGCACTAAAAATCAGAATTTCTGTTCATGACAAAAGACATGGTCTTGAAAATCTATCTCCTCCTTAAACGTGATGAAAAGCCAAAACGCTGAACTCTAAAAAAATATATTTTAGTACAATCAAAATATTTTTTCCTGGTTTATTAGTCAACCACTCTTTAGGAACTCAGGAACATAAAAAGAGCTGAAAAGCTATGCTGTCCACTGCACTGGGGAGTCGGGCACCACCTTGAGTGAGATGCTGAGAAGTTGAATAAATTCAGTGGTCTGCCAGGAGGCACCTGAGGAGCTTCAAAATCCAGACAAACCTACAGTCAAGCAGGTAAAGAAATGAGCAAAACAGCTGCCAGGTGAGCAGCTTGGTTTCCACTAAAATTATTACTAGAACTGACATGTTCCCTCGAAAAAATTCAATTCCATTAAATTTTTCCTGGAAAAACTGTTTAGCTGGAAAATTTTCAAATAGCTCTATCAACATGGTCCTGCACTTTGGTCACAACAACCCCATGCAATGCTACAGGCTTGGGGAAGAGTGGCTGGAAAGCTGCCTGGCAGAAAAGGACCTGGGGTGCTGGTTGACAGCCAGCTGAATATGAGACGGCAGTGTGCTCAGGTGGCCAAGAAGGCCACCGGCATCCTGGCCTGTATCAGAAACAGCGTGGCCAGCAGGAGCAGGGAAGTGATCGTTCCCCCCGTACTCGGCACTGGTGAGGCCGCACCTTGAGTACTGGGTTCAGTTTTGGGCCCCTCACTCCAGGAAAGACATGGAGGTGCTGGAGCGTGTCCAGAGAAGGGCAACAAAGCTGGTGAGGGGCCTGGAGCACAAGTCTTGTGAGGAGCGGCTGAGGGAACTGGGGTTGTTTGGCCTGGAGAAAAGGAGGCTGAGGGGAGACCTTCTCGCTCTCTACAACTACCTGAAAGGAGGTTGTAGTGCGGTGCGTGCTGGTCTCTTCTGTCAAGTAACTAGTGATAGGACGAGAGGGAATGGCCTCAAGTTGCGGCAGGGGAGGTTTAGGTTGGATATTAGGAAAAATTTCTTGACTGAAAGGATTGTCAGACATTGGAACAGGCTACCTGGGGAAGTGGTGGAGTCACCATCCCTGGAGGTATTCAAAAAGCATGTAGACGAGGCACTTCAGGACATGGTTTAGTGGGCATGGTTGATGGTTGGACTCGATGATCTTAAAGGTCTTTTCTAACCTAAATGATTCTATGATTCTATAGCAGCAAATGTCACCTTGGTTTACTACAGGTAGTGAAAAGTGATACTAGCAGCATTTCAGTTCCAGCAAAAAAGAGATTGAAAATAATCTCCCTCAAAATTTCTATTCTATTCTGTTCTGTTCTATTCCATTCAATTCTACTGTATTCCCTTCCATTCCATTCTAATTTTATTTTAATTACATTATAATTTTTTTTCTAGTCTATTAAAATTTCCAGAAATTTTGCACAGCATGACTTTGGAAAATTAAAGACTTAAAACTTATCTAAGATCTACAGAAAGCTGAAAGAATTAACTTGTTATTTTGATTTCTCATCACCTACTTTTGACAACACTTTAACCAGACTTTATAACAAACTGAAGACTCAAGTAGAAAAGGGGAAATTCTCTAGATGGGATGTTACCAGGGAATTGTAAGTTGCAAGAATATCCACATGGCTAAAGATAAAAAATTTTGTGGTAAAAAAAATAATAATCCTCCCTTCCCAAAGCCAACCTATAATAATTAGCATATCATTCCTGTGTATTACACTTCAGTACTACCACTTAAATCTCCAGGTACATTTTCAATACACAAGGTAATGACTATAGAGCACTGTTACCTCTTCCATAGCACTGATGAGGTTCTGGGTAGATTTGTTGATCTCTCCACCTGCAGCTGGCAGGCCACTGCCATGTGTGAAAAAAGCCGATCCTGGAGTTGTATGCCCATTCATGTCTACAGTATAACTTGCTTTCACAGGACAGCAAAGTTGGTTGTGCAGGATAAAATATACCACAAAGACATAAAGACCCTGAAACAGAGTGAGAAAAAGAATATCAGCAGGTGATCATCATCAGGGAGCTTAGATCAGAGCTTGAACGCAGTCACGGCAAGGTCCTATATGCTGTAGCAGATGCGTTCTCTTACACCAGCAGTCCATGCCTCAAAGGGCTGCAGCCAGTTTCTATGGAAAATAAGAGACGTCACTGCCCGTCAGAGATCTGAAAGTTAAAAGTAAGTTCATATCTTGAGGCCTCCAGCTAAACATACTCACATACACAAAAAAAACCCAACCCAAAAGAGTAACTGAAAATGATTATTTGGTTGAACCCACACAATTGCAAAGCAAAGCCAAGATCCCAACAACAACAAAACCAAATCAAGTTTCACAGTTGTCATAATAGTGAAAATCTGGTTAAGGGCCACCCTTACAATAGGATTTGGCTGCTGGCCCCTAGCCACAATTCTTTATTTCCTTACTGACCTGCTGGCTCTTTGCATTCTTGCCCCAATTTCAATCTCATGCAAACTGCACTGCTGCCGTCACAGATACTGAGTTGTGACTATAAATTAGATTCTCTGTGTTATCCACTAATTCAGTACTGTCTTTCATTTGTGATTACTACAAAGGCTCTGCTGTATGCCTCTGCAATTCTTCTTTAAAACTTGCAAATTTTGACCTTTAGACTTAGCCAAGAAAAGTATTATAACCACATCTTTTGTTTGCAAAGAAATCCAGTGATTGAACTTCTGAATATGAAATCTGACTTTCCCTAATTCTCAAGTCGCACTAATATTGAGCAAAAATAATCCATTTCAATTGATAAATCAATCAGATCAATAATTACTAAAGAATGGGTTAACCAAAAAAGCACAGAAAGAAGACTCTGGATTATTCCTGATTGCTGCAATACAATTACATTTGCATTAGGTTTTGTATTTCACATTGTCTTCTGGACCCCTGAAACCAATTGTACTAAATAGAACAATTTATTGGAAAGGTTACCATTGCCATGGAAGTAGTAACTGGGATTATAAATAGTAAGGAGTTTAATCTAATTATGTTTGGAAATACCTAATGGAAGGAATTTTGAAAATACATGGAGACTGCAAATACCCAAGTTCTATGTTTGTTTCCATCCCTATAAAACAGGCAGCAGCACTTCATGATCCACAAATTCATAACTTCTAATGCCAAAACTATATGACAAAACAGTTTTGTCCAAAGTGACACATAACAGAAGTTAATGGGAGTCAATGGGATTTCAATCCTAGCTGGTCTAATACTGGAAATACCCTCATGCAGTTTCTATAAAGCCATACAGCTCAGTGTTTGCATTTTTTTGACAGCAAACCAGGAAACAAAAGTGTTAAAACCCAACTATTTTGGGGAAACATTTTCCCACTTTTCCAGGTTATTGGGTTTTGTCACAAGTACTCAGAGGAGTTTACTGAGAGGAAATATCTTTCTGATACCTGTAAGTAAATACATTCCAAAAAACTGATGCAAACACATGTTGCACTTCAGAGACACTAAAAAGGAACAAAAATGTCCTTCCATTCTATAAAGAAATCCAAGGACTCTGATGTAGGTCAAGCATAATGGGACCAGCAAATGGATTTCTTTTAATTTAAGCTGTTTAATGGATATGAAAAGGATAAAAACCCCAAAAAGAACAGATAACAGTGATGACACTGAATTCAGAGCAGCCTCTGGCATTTCAGTCTCTGAGGACTTAGCCACAAAAGCTGCATACACATTTCAAGTGGTTTTGTACTTTTGAAGAAAAACCATTAGCTGAAAATTCTGCACAGCCCTGTCTTCCAGACTCGCAGGGACATAAGGCATTGGTATGCCAGGCCCACGCTATGTCCCTCTCCTGCACAGCCCCAAGCGTGGACACTCTTCTAAAACAAATAAACATGGAATAAAGTGCCACAATTATCTCCTTAACTTGGCCTGGTGTCCTGATTTAACACTGTGTGTTTCAGACAGTGCTATTTCTGAGGAACTATTGTTCTACCAGATCCACAGAAAGGCGTTTGGACACCCAAAGCATCCTTGCTGCCACCCCTTCTGCCTCTCGCTGTCATCCAGAGACGCAGACCCTTGTCCTGGGCAGCAGGAGTCAGCATCCCTGAGATGTCTTGCCTCGTGTGGCACTTCGGCTACAGACCCCCTTTTCTGGAGGCTGAGAAGGAACTTCAGTATGTGCAATTGAGAGAACTCCCACATAGTGATGCGGACGGGTGATGAGACAGCTCCTCTGGGTCCTTCCATAACGAGCACATGGACTTGGGGAGGTTATTTGACTGTCTGGGGACAAGAGGAGTCACAGGCTGAGTTAGCCAACAGAAATAAAAATTGTGATTTTTTACTTCTCCTGCTCTTGGAAAGTATTACAGCAATGCCTTACAAACAGAAGCTTATACCTAACAAAACCCAACATTCCTAAGTAGGTTATATGATTACACAGGAACTGTGTTGCTAGGATGAACATTTCTTGCTTAGCTGGAAAAAGGATGGAACCTTCTTTCACGCATATTCCTATCCAAATCTAGAGTCTCAAGAAGATACATGCTGTAGAGGTGAGTTCCTATGTGCCATCGCTGTGGTTTTGTTTGAAGTTATCAAAAGGGGTTTGTGGTCTTATTCTCACTACCCTGTGTCTCTATTAGAAACCACCGCAACTGAACTCTGCGAAATCAAAACAAGGCAAATGGCCCTGCCCAAACAACACTGGGTTCTAACGATCATACACATGAAGATACCATGGATCAAGTCATATTGATCCGTGCTTATTTTAGCACCAGCAGCTACCAGGGTGTTCACTCTGAAGGAGCGTGGGCAGGATGCAGACACCTGGTTGTGTTGGTGCAACCACAGCTTTCACAGTCTCAGTGGTTTTTTTCAAAAGCACTGGTTTGAGAGTCGAATTGTCCTTCATCGCACTTTTGGTACTCATTATGTTCTTTTTCACTTCAACAGCTAATACTGTAAAAATAGTCTTAAAGTACTATGAAAATAAAGCTGTTGGCACTGTAATATACGTTTCACTGCATTTATCATATAAACAACTTTGGCCAAGTTGGCACCACTTTACTTTTTCAGAGACACACAGACGTTGTCCTTGCCAGCTGGACCAAGTATGAAATGCACAGAATAGTCATGTTCTGTTGACAGGCATATCAGACCTCCAGGACATTCAGAGAAGAACCTACACACTCTGAAGGGATTGAAAGAAGATAGGTCTGGGTATGGATATTAGTAACAGTAACATCTCTGATAAAAATGTGGTCCTAAGTTGAAACAAGGAAGGTTCCAACTGGACATAAGGAAAACATATTTAAAGTGAGGGTAATTAAGCACTGGAACAAGTTGCCCAGACTGTGGAAAGTTCTTTACAGGAGAAGAAGGGAGGTTTTTCCTGGTACAGTTTTTAATTTGTGGGAGGGTTTTATGCATGCATGGGAGTGAGGGGGGTTCTTGATTTATTTATTCTGTGGAGTGACAGCTGCAGGAAGCTAGTAAATTAAGGACAGACTTCCACCACTGTCAGTAAAAGGACAGAATACATTTTACACTTCATAAGATCACACGCAAACCTGGAGGATTGATCCATAGAAAGCCTTCATTGCACAGTTGATACTTGCAGTCAATCTGTCTCTTTATTCTCTAATTTTGCATGTTCCAACTCGCTGTGCTGACTCTACAGTATGTCTAAATTTGGAAACAGAGATAACTCTGCTAATAGTAATGAGGAAGGGTACAACAGACTGAAGGCCATCATCAAACCTCTTCGTTATCTGCTTTTTACACACTGAAAGAAAACCAAGATGCCTACTGTATTGCATAATTATAAATTGGTCTTGTAAGATAAAGGACTTTTATTGCTCTAATAAACACAAACACACCAAGGCATCAGATTAAAAAAAAACCAACCAAACAAAACAACACAAAACCTAATATGCATCATACTTCTCACACAAGTATTTTCATCCATGACTGAGATACCCTACCCTGAAACTGCAGAAACTGTTTTTTCCAAGGAGAAGTGGATTCAGATAAAGTCATCTATATTAGAGGAATGGTATTTCTATTTATAAAACTAAAGTATCTTTGCTGGACTTTTGGTAAAGAAAAGTCATTTGAACACTCCATTTGAACAGTTCCACAACCTGTTTCAGGATATGTATCAGCACTAACAAAAATTCAATGCACTCTGTAGAGGCACTCTTTGAGTTCCTATTTTAATTTGGAAAAATTAATTTGATAACTATAATCATGTGACTATATCAATAATCATGTCACTCTCACTAAAAGCTGTTTTTTTCAAAAGAGAATATTTTAAGTGAAATCAAGCCTTGTGAAGAAAGATGGCATCTTGCCTTAGACCACAAAAAGACCTCTGCGTCCAGAACTGGATCATTCTGATCCTTAGATCACTGTGGCTACAACATCACTATTATTTTTAAAGTTATCAGTGCCAGGTGGTGTAAAACCAAGAAATCAAACAAACAGGTGTCTCTGCCAACAGAAGAGTTGTCTTTACTCAGATCAGCTTTTGAGACTAGCTGACTGTAGTCACTGTAGAGGAATTTCCACATGCTGGTTTATGCTTTGGTTGGTTTCACTTTTTTTTAATCTTATCAGGGTGAGATTTAATCTTAATCTCTGTCTGGACTACACTAATTTACTCGTAGCAACCAGCCCTAGAAAATCCTTTGCTTGTCAGTATAGTGGCCAGGCTGTCCTTCCTGGGCGGTTGTCGATATCCACGGGTGCTGCTGGCACTCCTTGTGGGAGCATCTTGCCTGATGCTTGTGCACCTTAATGCCTTAACTGACTTGTGAACATCCCTGGGGATTTCACTAATTTACTGGAAGTTCTTATGCTTCGGTCTTCTCGTTTCTCACATAGTTTTCCATCATTGGCCAGTCAAAGCCTGCTGTGCATTAACAGTGATTTACATAACAAGTGCCTAGTGCTTTTGGGAAAATTACTTGTCTGATTAATCCAGATAATTTGCATGTTTCGCCATGTTCAAGAAGCTAGTATCTACGTAGCA
Source organism: Pandion haliaetus (assembly GCA_013401275.1). NCBI lineage: Eukaryota > Metazoa > Chordata > Aves > Accipitriformes > Pandionidae > Pandion > Pandion haliaetus. The sequence continues at coordinate 55,431 of VYZV01007270.1, read as the reverse complement.
AAAAATGACTCACAATGTTAAAGGAAGCATATTCAGGAAATTACAATCATGGGCCATTGTACAATGCAGGATATATATTTTATATTGTTGTCTTTCCTAATCATCTGTGGAAGAAAATTAGCCATGGAACTGAATATCCATAGGCACAATAGCATTAATAATGCTAACCAAGTGACACACATAAAACATATATAATTCTCTATTTCCTTCTGCAAGTTTCCTTGTTTTCAGAGATAATTACGATAAATTGCAGGCACAGCATTTTTGTGCATGTCTAGATAGCAAAAAACAGAGTTTAATGTACATTTTATTTTTCTGTATCTTCTTCAACCATATTTTTTTTTGAGAACAGCTTGAAGATCTTTTATTGGTATCATCATGACAGAAGTATCATCTTAGTCACATGATACTACATCCTAAGCCATCATATAACATCTCCCACTCATAGCTCTCCAGAAATATTAACCTTTGAAATGTAAATCAGATCCTTCTGTTTAAATCTAACTCTTTTTCTTAGCATTCAAAGTGACTGTTGTAAAAGCCATGTCCTTAGCAGTGCAACGCTGCCAACTGGTGATTACACTTAATAAGTCAACTTTGGACCTGCTGTATGTCATCAAGGGTTTGAGGTTTACTTGCTATTAAGCACCAGTTTTGATGAAGCCATTATAATTCTTACCAATCATATAATTTCTCTTATCACAGTTTCTATTGAGAACATTTACCACTTACTCACACTTTGCTTCCTGAGGTATTTACTCTCCATTTTGCTCTGTAGGGAAAGATTTGTGTCAGTTACAGCTGAAGTTCTAAAAATTCACATCAAAAGCAAAAGACAACAATAAATGTAACTGAGGACTGCAAAAATCATACCATCTTGGTAGGCAACATCATAAGACCACTTGAATCAACCAGCTGCCACCACATACACATACACATCCATGCAGAGAAGCCATCATAAAAAATGGAATGAAGAAAAGTAGTCATTCACACATTTATCATTAAATTAAGAACGTATTTACAGGTTTGCACTAAGATAGAGTTATTTCAAGTGCTTTCTTTTTTTTGTAAAGTTACAATTCCACAGATAAACAGGTTATGGGTATACTCTGTAATAATGATAAAAATACTGTGCTTTCAGCATTATGAATACATTTTCCTAATATTAACATAACACCTGAAACTTAGTCTAAACTGCCAAGTTTCTTTTTTTGCAGAGCCAGCTATGCCAAGACCATGCTGAATCTTGCAGTTTCTACCCAAAGCCATAAATTCCTTTCTGGCAAACTGCATTCAGCTCAGGTTTAGTCTAAACTTGGCTCAGGTTTACCTGAAAGGTTCACAAATTTTGGCAAATCTTTAAAAAGCAGATTTGCTTGGGTACTCAGGATTCACTATAAATATTTTGCATAGCTCTCAGCACACTTGCAGCTACACCCACACAACAGCCATTTGTACCTCCAATTTCAGCCCTGCAAGTGGTGGAGAAGATTGTTTGGGGTTTTTTTATTGTTATTTGTTTTAAAAGGACAGATTCAAATTTTAAAAGAGAGGTGTTCAGCTTGAAGATGCACTGAAAATACAGATGCCTTGCCAAACTTGCCAGATATGCAGCTTAGGCTAGAATAAGATTCTGTTACTTCCTTCCAATGTAGCCATCCTAGAAATATCAAGAAAGCCCTATTTTTGTGTTTCAGCTTAGTTGAGGAAGAAACAAACACAGAAGCAAAGACCATAGGTACAAAGAGTGGGATAGGCATGATCCGTGGAGGGCAAACATGGGAGAGTCAGCATGCAGAAGAAGCTTGCAATTCATCTCTGCAGTTCTGGCTGCAGTCCGTTGTTACAGAGCTCTGTGAGATTCAGTAAATCACACCAACCACACGTGGTTGCAGGAGGCTGAGAACAGCCAAGAGCAGACCAAGCAGACTAGCACCCCATTGTTCCCCATCTCTGCCCCATTTGTTGGTCCATGGTTTTTTTCCCCTCTGCCTTTTTTATTTTTCTTTCCTGCACAGGCAACAGAAATGGGGGACAGCATCCCTTGAGGTCCTCTTCGCGTTAGGTTCTTCTTGTGCATTTTCCTTTGTGGAGGACCACTCTGGTAGCAGAAAGCAGCCAGATCACATACCAATGACAAGCAGACTATTTGTCCACTGATGAACCTTACACCAAAAAAAGAAAAAAAATGAAAGACAAAAAGCTATATTATTCCTCACACATTTTTCAACTGCATTGACTGTAAAGACCTACAAATATCAGAGGTTGTGAATTTGCACAGATGCTTTACAAAATTTTGCAAACATTTACCGTCATACTTGCTTTCCAAGGTAAATGTTTATAACCCTACATTTCAGCTCACACCTTACAATCTAAGCCTACTACTGTTTTAATTTCTTTCTCAAACAGACAAGAAATGGTGGATGAAAAAGCCTTTGTCACCTCTGCCCCTAGGTCAAGGAATTCCCTGACTAACAGTGTTAGAGCAGTTAATTCTCTAGTTATACCTGAAAGCAAGCTGAAAGCTAGCATAGGAAAGCAATACTCAAGAGGGGAGCTAGCAATTGAAGAAACTACATTCAGGGACCATACAAACTAGCATCACTAGGCCAGTCTTGCCCATATAAAAAGTCAAAGAAAGGGCTATTCCTGCAGCACATTGAAGTATTCTGTTTATTATTTTTTTTAAAGCAGTAATTTCTACTTATGTATATTAATGACAAGTACACAGAGTTATGAGAAACAGGGAATTGAAGGTCAGCATCGACAGATGGACAGGAACAGTCAAAAGAGAGAAGCCAATTTTGTGTTTATTGCTGAACTTTTACTTGCTATTACAGCAAATCTCAAAATGAAGACTTAAGTAAAGGTTAGGAGTTATTGCTATAACAACATTTTTCCCCTTTAATTGATACTCTCAGTGTCATAATCTCTCTCATGCCTACTGTTATCTCTTTATTTCTTGTTACTCTGTCAGATCTCACTGAGAAATTGGATAGACAATTTATTTAGCAGCATTTTGCTGTGGTGCCACAAAAGAGTAAAACTGTAACTGACCAGTGCAACTTTGGAAACCATAAACATAAGAAACCTTCAAAAAACTCTGGCTTGGAGGGAACCCAAGGGTTGTGGATTAACAATTTAATTATTTTCCACACCTGCTGCTTGGGATTTTTAGGGCAAGACTGGTGGGAATAAGGTGTTTGTATACTTCAGCGTTCTCTGACTATTGGGAAAACTTTTCGGGAATGCTGCAGCCGGTTAGAGCGCTGTAAGGAACCAAATAAAGTTTCACCATCTTCAACCTCCCCTTAGTTAAAACTGACCCCAGCAAGTACCATACAATGACTTTTTATGCTTTTTATGTCCAGAATAACAGACGTGTAAGTTACTACAAGAAGTAGCTATTTTTGTCAGAGAGCTCCGATTGTCTCAGAAGTAGAGGTCTCGGTTAGCAGGCTTTGCTATTAAATAATATTCATAGGAACCTGTCAGCAGTTTACACTCCTTAGTCCCCTTGCTTTTAATGAAAACTACTGTAGATGTTTACTGCCTTTCCACAGCTTCAGAGACAACAGAAGGCAAATCTTATTTATAAAGCAGGAAATTAACACTGTTTTGGTTAGGGTTGCTCCTCAAAAAGGGGAAACGTGGGCAAAAATGAGGACAAGGACTAGACGTCCTTCCATATCTGACAAGTAGGTGAACAAGAGTAGGTGGAGGTATAATAATATATTTGGCTCTGTCATTGAAATCATTCACTTCCTGACTTGAGATAATAAGCTTATTTTCCTCCCCTCATCTTTGCCCCCAGTCTGTGCAAAGAGAGAAAGCTCCAGATTAATAAAAAGTACCTCAAGAGTTAATGAGATCTCTTTTCATAGGGAGTGTTACTCAAAGTAAAATTAAAAAGAAACTCAAATTAAATATGGATATGATGTCAGCCTTGTATTAGAAACTTTTGTTTTCAGGGTTTTTTTTAGCAATGGTAGCTCTAAAGCTTCCTAGAATTTGCATTTGTGGGTTACAACTTTTTTTTTTTTTAATGGAAAAAACACTGGCACAAAAATTTATATCAGGGCTTTCTAAATAGACTGAGACAGAAATACCACTACTAAGCTGTGAAAAAAAAAAAAAAAAGGGAAATTTACAGAAAATAGAAAGGGAGTGAAAACAACATTGAGGCAATTCCATTGGCTGACTCTAAACAGGGACCACTCTGTACTTCTGAGACAAGAACAACGTTTGGGATAGTAATGGCCTTGTAGTATTTAGTTATTTCCCTATGATTCTGCTTATAAAACCCTATATTGCATGTTAATGCAGACCAATGTAATACCAAAGGAGATATATATATACACATATGTGTTTCAAAACTAAGCAATGGGAACATTTGATTTCCATGCCTAGGTATATTTAATGAACTTTGCAGGAATGCAGCTCTACCCATTGTCAGCAACAGATAGCGTAAGTCATGAAACACATATCAAACTGTTGGTTCTTCTTCTACTTGGAAAACAAGAAGTTACTTTCCCTCTTGGAAAGTCTCTCTAATGGATTAATGCGATAAGTGACCCAAGATAGGTTTGCAGCACTAAACAGAAGAATTTGGATATGACCTACTCTGTGACCCACTCCTGCTCTCTGTGGGGCGTTTCTTAAGAGGAAAATATCATAGGAGCTGTTGAAGGATGGTCTTTCACATATTTTTCAAAGCAATAACCTTCTCAGCTGTTGTTTTGGTTTTTATTTGAGCTTATTTTTTTCCTATTACTTAGCACGGAACATATGTCCTTTTGAGGTGTCCTTCTTTGTGTGAGGGCTGCAGATCGCTGCCTATTCTTTTCCAGCACCCTTGGATGGCAGTAACTGCTGGCTCTGCAGTATCATGTTTTCTCATTGCAAAACCACCCAAAGTGTTTGACAGAGCTGTCTTGGCTGCACAGTTGAGTCCAATGTAAAGCAAACACAGACAGCTGCCAACTCCAGAGCTGCATGGTGGGTCAAGAATAGACTACATGACTGGAAGAAGCCCTTCACTATTGTTTTTTATTTTTTACTCCAGTCCTTTTTGACTTTTCTTCCTTTGCACTTTCACATTCCCAGTTGCAGCAGAGCAGCTACCAGTTCTGCCATTATCCCTCCCCCAGTCAGTGCTGGGAGAAAGACCTCTAGCCTCATCCCTCCCTGCCCACACAATCGCAGGCAGCACCGGCTCTGCCTGCAGAGCAAGGCCAGCCTGTGGAAGTGAGCTCCACCAACCTGGAGGTACTTACAGGTCAGACCAGATTGGGAACGCTGACCTAATTCGGCTTCCACCTGCAGACTGCTCACGTTCAGGTGTTTGTAACAGCATTTTGGCTCCTTGCAGAGGTTAGCAGAAAAGACGGGCTGATAGGCTAGTAATGAAAAGCACGATGAGAGGTAAAAGCAATCTCCTGAGGGAACTAGTAGGAAATTCTGAAGGGAGACAGGGAAACTTTGCCAGGCAGGTGGATTTTGAAGAAATTTTGTGTTAAGCGGGTCAAACATAAAGCCTATAAACCCCAGCCCTATAGGCACGTACTGGAAGTCTCATAGCCTGGTGTGGTACTGCCGTTTCACATAATTAATAATTATAATACTTCATATAATTTAATGAATATAGAAGTCTGTAGGGTGATGTTCACCATCCCATTCCAGCAAGGATGGTGGGAATGGTAACAACCTGAGTGTGCTTTTGCTTTCTCTGCTCCTACGTCGAGCAGAGTGTCTCCACCACCACCACCCGGACGGTGGCTCTTGCCGCAGGCTCACTCGGAAAACTTCATATAATGTAATATAATGACCTTCCTAAAACTGGCCAAGCCAGTTTCTCCAAGTACTCTCAATGGAAAACCGTAGCTTTTCGTCTCCGCATACCTACCGCCTGCCTCACTGTCACTCCGTGCTTTTCCTTAGGAGTCTTTCAAAGCTACAAACAGTCCGTGAGGGCTTTGTTAAGGTGGTTTCTGTGTTGTCTAAGATATAATAAATACTTTCTGGGTAACAGAAATATATATTAATTTGTGTTTACCCATAACTATATATGTATAACTATATACCTACAAATGTAGTTTAATACAGATAACTAGGCACAGGCACAATTGTCCTCTCAACACAGTCAGCAAGTAAAGCAAGTTTTAAGATACAGATGAACTTCCATCTTAGGTGCGTTAGACAACTCTACTCCACATGGACCTACCTCTGAATTCACATATAGAACTACTCAAAGCATATAGATTCAGTTACTTGTAACTGCACTCACAGCTTTAGGTTAAGCTTCATGTGTAATGAATTACTAGATGTAAAACGATGTAAAATTAGATGTAAAATTACATTACTAGATGCAAAATTTGTGGCAGAGATGATAACACGTTTTTTTTCCCTCCATTAGAAAGTATACACATACAATGAAGATCATACTTACCAATGTGAATTAAGGCAACAGAACGCATTTACTTTGTGTCATACTTTAGGTATATGTTGCTTTTACTGCAGAAATGGAATGAATGGAGGCTAAACTGTATTTCTTAATTTGAAAGGAATCTAGCAGGAAAATGAAAAAAAGTACCAGTAGTAGCAATCTTTCCAAACTTTGCTGAAAGCAACAGAAAAGGAATTAGAGGTTATGATTTCATATCACATATAAGTGTCACACATACACCACTTCAACTTCGATATGCAAAGAAAATGCTATAATAAAATCCAGTATAAGCATAAAAGGAAGACGAGTTGCTAGTCAAAAAAACATTAAATGGTCAGTAATACATTGGCCTATACAAGAATGTCACCCACACAAGGCATTTTTATGCTTGGCAAATGGAGTCTTAGCAGGTGTAATCATTTATTACTATTAATTCTGAGATAATGGGCAGAATCTGCTCCAAGATGCTATTCATGCTTAGTTTCTAAAGGATTGATACGGCATTAATATATGGTATAGACATGACTTTATATTTTGCAGATGTTTTTAAGTGCAGTATTTGTGGTATGGCTGTTGTGATAGTTACAACCTGTTAGACTTTAACAGACTTTGTGTAACAAAGCGCTTAGCAAAGCGCCTGTTATTTAGTAAACCTTAATCATACATTCGAAAGTGAAGTTTTAATACAAAACAAAATTTAACACAAAACAAAACATGACCCAACCTAATGACCGATCCAAAGGCCACTAAGGAAGAGGGTACCTAGAGTCATCAACTGAGCAGCGATGTGGAGGAGCCGGGTCAACAGCAGCGCAGCAGAGAAAGCAGCGCTGAGCCCAAGCTTGGGAGATTTTCCCCTCATCACCGTGCAGCCTTGCTCTGCCTCTCTGTTGACACTGTTACATTACTCTTGGCTCCAAAGCAGATGTCCTTTATGTCCGTTTAGGATTATCTGTGTTGTATCATATAGTGGATGCATTTCAAATGGCAGCCCAAAAATCCAGCACTTGCACTTTAAGGAGGCTCTGACATTTTTTTGTAGCGAAAACAAATAAATATCCTTACACCTTTTTCAGTATTTGTGGAATGTGCTAAAAGGAAGGTTTCACTTTCAGTGACTGATTTTCTGTGTTCTTGTTACATCATCAAAATTGAGATTTTATCCAGTTTCTAAAGAAAGGATCCCATAGGACATGATATGATTCTAATTTCACCATGTAGGAGGAGAGGATACAATAACCTTACATGCTGCTTTTTTCTGGGATTATTTTTGCCCTGTTGCTTCCCTGGGGTCAGCAAGGGACAGCAATGAAAACAGCAGTAATAGAATAGGCCTATGAAAGTAACTCCTGATCCTCTGGCTCAGCAGTGCTGGGGATGAGATTACTCAGTGGGATAGGATGAAGTATCCTACAAAACACACCCAACCCCCAAACTGCAAGACTTTTCCATCCTCTACACAAAGTCTTTGAGTATTGACATGATGAATGATTCTTCTCTTTTATTAAAAAAAAGGACTGAACCATTTAACACCTACTTAAGCACTTTTTTGAAGAGCTGAGTATATACAGCATAACTTAGGTTTTAGGTGAACAAAGCTAATAAAAAAAAACTTTTAATGCACTAGATGGCTCAACCTATACAAGTCACACACAGAAATCTCATTCTTGGCAGAACGCTGTAACTATGATCCTGGGGTTTATTTATTTTTTCTTTTTGCATTGTTGGTATTGGTAGTATGCAAGGAGAAACTTCCACGCAAGATAGATGTCACTTAGTGTTAAGTGCTGCATTATTTTGAACTAGTACCACTAAATTTGGCTTCCATTTGGAAAATATAATACATTCGAAAAATAAAGTACTCATGGCAATACAGACTAGGAGATTGGTAGTGATGCGGTTTAACAAACTAAGCACAAAAGTGAAATGTAGAAGCCATTAAATTTGCTTCCTATATTAGCAAGTATGCTGGCCCTACACAAGTCAGTTATTTTGCCATGGCTTTTATTCCAGCCATCTATAAAACAGAGATGATAATATCCATCTCAGAAAGGTACTCTGAAGATTGACAGGCAGGTAATTCTCGCTCCTGCAGAGCAGACATGACTACTTACAGGCCAGGTGAACTATAGAAAAAAGATAGTAATTAAAAACTAATTTATTCTCAGTTTTTCATGTATTATGTCAATGTATCATGTCAATGTATCCCATTGTGATAATTTTCACAAGCAGAAAATGACTAATTGTGAGTGCTTTGAAATTTCTTTACAATATATGAACTTAAAATTTATATTACATTAGTGAAAATACTGCATTTCTCAAGTTTGTTATTTTCTATATTTTCAAATTTTATAAGTTTGTCCAGATACACCAGATAAGATCTGTGTTTTTTCTACAAATATATTTTCTGAGAGGCAAAACTATAATAATTTTTGTTACTTTAAGTATTTATAAAATTTTACAAGGGCTACTCTACAGGTAGTTTCTCAATCGGTTTTCATGTGTCCTAAAGGAAAGTAGGACAGTTACATTGTTTTTCAAGGGATTGGGATAATAACTGCAGACAAAATTCAGCACACACAGCTAGATCTTGGGAAAATTACTTTTCAGACTATTTCTACACTGTTTCTTAAGAAAACTTCAAGTGGTCCAAGAATCTCATCATGACTCCATGGCCTCACTACATCCTACACTACTGTAGCCTATGTGAAGGACATCTACACTGTACTTATTTGCAAAGGAAAGCCCCTCTAGAAATGTGGATACAAATGATGTGTTTCTCCTTCTGAGATAACCTATTTCTTAAAGAAAAATGAAAAAAGGTTCTGAAATAGGGAAAGAAATATTGGAATGGGTGCTAGCAGACTTTCTGTTCTCAATGTATGCGATGTCTAGATATTTTTTTTTTAAACCTATGCAGAAGGGGACAAAGAAGCAGGTGCGTAAAGACAGGGCTGTCTTTGAGACTAAATCTCGGTAGAGTTTCAAGGACTGGACTGGATTTCTGCCATGGGAAGAAGGGGAGAAGCTTCCCTCCTTGTTGCAAAACGCTCCAGAGTGATGATCTGTAGTGTGGTATTAGAGCACAGAAAGAGTCTTTATTCCTTCCTGACTCAGCTCAAAGGTACCTAGCGTACTTGAGGTTTATTTCAACTTATTCCTATTGTCTCTCATCCTCCCACCATGTAGCACTTTTGAATAGTGCAGTGCACTGCCAGTTGTGATTTTTATGGACAAACAGTTAAATATCCAACCTGCTCACCTTCTTGATGACCTCCTTTTAGGTCTCTGGCTACAAAATCTTTTTGCCTGCATATCATGCTGGCCTGTTATCTAATTGCCTGTGTGGTGGGTTGACCCTGGCTGGGTGCCAGGTGCCCACCAAAGCCATTCTATCACTCCCCCCCCTCAGCTGGACAGGGGAGAGAAATATAACAAAGGGCTCCTGGGTCGAGATAAGGACAGGGAGAGATCACTCAACCAATTACCATCACGGGCAAAACAGACTTGACTTGCGGAAAATTCAATTAATTTATTGCCAGTCAACCAGAGTAGGGTAATGAGAAATAAAACTAAACCTCAGAACCTCTTTCCCCCACCCCTCCCTCCTTCCTGGCTCAGCTCCGTCCCCGGTTCCCTCTCCCTCCTCCCCCCGGCGGCACAGGGGAACAGGGGATGGGGTTTCGGGTCAGCTCGCCACACATTGTCTCTGCCGCTCATTCCTCCTCAGGGGGAGGATTCCTCACTCGTCCCCTGCTCCACCGTGGGGTCCCTTCCACAGGAGACAGTCCTCCATGGACTTCTCCAATACGAGTCCTTCCCACGGCATGCAGTCCTTCAGGAGCAAATGGCTCCAGCGTGGGTCCCCCACGGGGTCACAAGTCTTGCCAGAAAACCTGCTCCAGCATGGGCTTCTCTCTCCACAGATCCGCAGGACCTGCTAGGAGCCTGCTCCAGCGTGGGCTTCCCACAGGGTCACAGCCTCCTTCGGGCACCCACCTGCTCTGGCGTGGGGTCCTCCCCGGGCTGCAGGTGGATATCTGCTCCACCGTGGACCTCCATGGGCTGCAGGGGGACAGCCTGCCTCACCATGCTCTTCCCTATGGGCTGCAGGGGAATCTCTGCTCAGGTGCCTGGAGCACCTCCTCTCCCTCCTTCTGCACTGACCTGCAGGTCTGCAGGGCTGTTCCTCTTACATGTTCTCACTCCTCTCTCCGACTGCTGTTTCTGTGTCCCCACAACATTTTTTTTCCCTTCTTAAATATGTTACCACAGAGGCTCTAACACTACCGCTGCTTGGTTCGGCCTTGGCTGGCAGCGGGTCCATCTTGGAGCCAGCTGGCATTGGCTTTGTCAGACTTAGGGGAAGCTTCTAGCAGCTTCTCATCAGAAGCCACCCCTGTAAACCACCTCCCACCCCCCCACTACCAAAACCTTGCCACACAAACCCAGTACAGCCTGTTTGTACTGCGTGACCTGCATGTCCATTTCTTGTCTCACGTCGGAGTTTATAGATATGTTAGGGCACAGGACATCTTTTTGTTCTCTGTACAGCAGTCAACACAATGAAAGTCTGGCCCATTCATGAACTCCAGAACACTACAGTTAATACATAATCATAGTTTCTCAGTGTGAATAATTGCTAAGCATTAGCATTTACTGAGAAGCAAGTATATAGGTACCCAGCTAAAGCAGGTGGTCCTAACATGAGCTTCTTTCTCAAGACTTTAGCAGATGTTCATCACCAAAAAAATACTGTAATAAGGACAAAGCAGCCTTTATCATTAAAGGGCAACCTGAAAGTAACCAGTTCCCAAGTTGGCTATTAATCATTTTCACTTTTATATGTGTTGGTTTTTGGTTGGTGTTTTTTAGAACACAAAGACCTTTCTATTTAATAGAACGTTACCGTGTAAAGAGCCTAAATACTGAAATGTCATACTGACCAAAAGTAATGAGAAAGCAGGAACCTCACACGTGTCTGGTGAAGCACCCTCTGGCATCACATTTCTGCCTTTAGTGACCACATAAAAAGCCATCAGAAACCGGTGTACTAATTTAGGTGCATAGAGGTGGGGAGTGTGACGAACCCTTTTTTGTTCACTGGTGGAAATGAAATGACAGAATTGGAAATAGACCTATTAGCACATATTCCTTTTATGAAGTAAAAATTTCTGTCACATAGGTTGGCCTATTTGGCTAATAATAGGTGGTTACCCAAAAGCTAGTGTGAAAATAAAAAAGATTTGCAGGAAAGCAGCAGTGTTCATGATGAGAATCACTATTTTCCTGCCACCTTTCAGAAGTCAGGAATGAGAAAAAGGTCCTGCAAGAGCTGCTGGTTCTATTCCACTCAGAAAGGAATCACTCTGAGTATTAAAATGCCAATTTCTCTTTCTTGGAACTGAAAAGATTAATCCTAGAGGGTGCTGGGGCATAAGAAATACTGAACTTTCAAAATCCTCTACTGGGAATGCAGGGTATTTGAGCATGGTTTAGGACAAGTGTCACAATTTTCAGCCTGCTTCCCTGTTACACATTTTTGGAAGCATAATCAGGACATTAGGAAGTTTCCAGTAGATCATGTGTTTTATTTACACACACTCACACACACACAGAGAAAATAAGATGATACCCCTCTCAAAACCAAGTCTTCTACTCACCCTCCTTTAAGAAGACAGGCAAAGAACAAACTAAAAAATATCCATGTGGTTCCCAGTTTTGCAATTGAAGATCTAATACATCTTTGTCACTAAAACTTTTCATGACTGTTGTAACAGCAAAACAACACATCTGAAGATTTAAACAAATAATCAGCTGACAGTATGAGTTGATTTGGTGCTTTTTTTAATCCAATTGACCTTTGTCAAGGCACAGGCAAAAGAGCAACACTTGACATTTTGCTCAAAACAAAGAAAACATAATTTAGCAATTTTCATCCAACTGTGGTTAGCTCCAGCTTCACAGTTGCTCAACTCTTTCCAGACACAAATGATTTGCAGTCCTGACATGCATTAGAAAGCTTCCTGAGAGAGTTGCTACTAAGTGGTTATATTCAGATCTCACATTTTACTGTTGACATGTTCCTCTTTGGAGAAACAAATCCATCAGAAAAAGTTAGTATGAAAAGAAAACATTGGCAACATTACACTGCAATACTTTCAAACAAACTGACTTTGGAATGACTTTATGACAGTACAGTTAACATGTTCCTCAAATTCATGGTCCTTTTGTTAATAGAAGGAAATACTGAAAATCACAAAGAATTTAGTGGTATGAGCAGGTTAGATATTTAACTGCCCATACAAATCGCAGCTGGCAGAGCACTGTGCTAGTAGATGTAGTCAAAGTGAATTTTACTTTGAAAACGATGCTTAATGCCTTCTTTATGGTCTTGCTCTACCTCGCCTCCTGAGCAGAACTGAGGTGTTGGAACTCAACAAGTTGTTCTGAGTTAGGGCCAACTCCAAAACAGGACTGAAGTCTCTGAAAAAACCCTGCTGAGAGGCAGGATACTTTATTTTGTGTGCAACATGACACTAGTGTGATTATACAGCTGCTGGATCAAGGCCAGTATGCACACAGACAATAGATGACTGCTGACATGTGAAATACTCTCAGGCTTCTGAGATAAGTTTTTGAAATCCCTGATCACCACTAATACCTGTTTTCTACTCCTACCATAGACAGAATTCATCTCTTGGACCAATGGGCTCAGAAATGTCCACAGGATCCCAAATAATGCATCACCAGTACCTTTTACAATGGCATTCATGTTGCTGTTGGGTACAAAATTAGCATCACATATGCTTCTTTCAAGGCTGTATCATATTGGTGATTTGCTTTTGTCCTGAGATAAAGCAATACACCTATCTCAGTTTGTACTTCTCAGTTATATATAATTTACCAACTTAAAGCAGAAATTCTTTCACTATTAGTATCTTAGTGCATAATTCTGCACTTAGTGTTGCCATATCTCATATAATTCCTATTAAGTCATTCCACAGACTAAAAATCTTCTATTTCACTGTGTGGGATACATCAGTCCTCTGAATCACCAATAACCCCTAAATTTGTGTAACTAAAAAGCTATATTAGCATTTTTTCTGCCATGGTTGTAATGAAAATGGAAGTGAAGATTAGTATAGAGATGCAATATTACTATTTTTCTATTTTTCCTATTTTACTTTTACCATATGTTTCCCTTTACTCTTAGTCCTCCAATTTTGTTGTGGCACCGTATCAAATACTGCCCTAAGAGTTGAACAGATTTGCTGCATTTCCTTCGTCTGGATTAGCAGATAATGGCTTGGACTACTATGCCTAACTTCACTACATCCAAGCCAGATTTCACCTTACTTTTAAGTATCTGATCTTTAATTGTGAAACTGATATCTAACTAAGAGGCTTCTAGTGGACAAAATAAAAATATACTTAGTATACAAAATATAACTGAACCTATGTTGTGGCACAAAAAGCTTTCCTGATGTCTAGATGTCTCCTAGCTTTATTTCAGAGATTCTTTGCTTAGCCTATTCCAAAACACTTTTGAGTAAAAAGCAAACTATATTTTCCTATCATGTCACTGCTTCAAAAAGTCATAGTTTCTTTTGGCAAACTACCTACCCCACCCCTTTAGTCCTAATACGAACTGTTAGAGCCCACAACAACAATTCTTTAGATGAAAGCACTTCTAAAAAGAATCCATTGAATGGTTTCTTTCAAGCTAACTCTGTCCTAGTTTGGACAGCTTCTAATTCATTGTTTCCTGGGCTAGCAAAATCATTATCAACTGTACTTAGAGAACTGTTCTGTCCTCACTGGAAAATAAGCATTTGCAGTTTATGTCCGTGTAGATTAATACAAGCAATTTTTAAAAAAAGTACTATAAGAAACAGCTGCCAAGGACTGGTTTCACTGATGGTTTCAAGATGATTTTAACTCTGTCTTGCCCACAATACAGGAGAATTTCACTAGGTGAGAAAACTTACTAGGTGGTCTATTTTTTTAAAGGTTGGAACTCCTACTTAAATTACACCAGTTGCTGTATGCAATAACCTTTTTACCTACATGAGAAGTTCCTTCATGCATTATTCTATAAGGACCATATGCTTATGATTGGATTTTCTTCTTCCCGGTCTATAAGAACCATATGCTTAAATGACTGGATTTTCTTTTTCCCAGTCTTATACACATTTTTCATACCCCTTCCTGTTCTTTTCTCTTACCAATTCAACAAGCTATCCTATAAGTTAAGGCTGGGTGTTGGTCCTTTAACTCATATTCCTTCGACAGTCATCAGCTGGATGACATTCCAAAAATCAAAAAATTTCCAACAGTGACACCTGTTTAAAAGGTTTTATATGTCAAGGACAAAATAAAATACAAAGAGGGACTTTATATTGCATATAGTACTTCAGAAAAAAGTTAATTAATTCAGTCTTTACGGATTTCCTGTTATGTCAGTGTTATGTCAGAATGAAATCTTAGCTTATCATGGTTTCTGCTAAAATGGCATATCATAAATATGTTAAGTAATAATGAAACTATGAGACATAAAGGCAGTAATGCCATTCACTCTTTCTTCAGCAGTTGCTTGGAGGCCACTGAAGCTGTATATAAAATAATAGTTGTTTGTTGTTTTTTTTTTTTTAACAGCAGTTTTACAAGCCCCCGAAGAAGGCCTCATCTGTATTTATTATGAAGAAAAGGAGAAAACATCATTCTCATACTGGTGAAGCATCAGGCTTGTGCAATATAGAGGGTTCTTGTTCAGGAAATGTGTGGGTGGAGGAAAAGGGAACAATTCTTTTCCTAGTGACTCTTAAAACTTCACATGCACTTAGTTCACAGAAACATTCAGATCAGCCTTCATAACGTAATGATGTTCAGCATGAAGATATGTATACATAGAGACCACTCTGCTGTGATGAAACATGAGAAACGGAATCCTCTGCTCTTAAGTCATTCCTAAAGATAGCTAATATTTTACTTAAACTTTCCTGTCTACATAATTTCCAGGTCTTTGGGTTTTATCATCACCTCTGTAATATTTGATGCTTTCCTAAAAACTCATGACCTCAGTGCCATGTGGCTGGTGGTGTTTGTCTAACACAATGAATGGGTTAAGAATAGTTTCCCACAGGTCAAATCATAGAACCACAAGAAAACTGGCTGGATGTGGCCTCTGAAGGTCATTCAGTCCACTCAGAGGGTCAGTCCACTGCTCAGGTCAGTATGGCTTTGTCTAGCTGAAATTTAAAACCCCACAACTGTGGAGATCCCAAACCTCTCTGGGCACCAGTTCCAGCTCTGTACTTCCTACTAGTGAATTATTTTTCTTAATGTCCAACCTGAACCTCCCATGCCATAGTTTTGTGGCCATGTGCCTTTGTTGTTATTACCTGGCACTATTGAGAGCGTAGAGGTGAAGAGAATGAAATCATCATCTTTTTAATTACCTTTCAAATATTAGTGTGCTGCTATTACATTTTCTGTTGGTGTTCTTCTTATCTGACTAAATAAACCTAGCTCCTTTAGCCACTCTTCACAAGACATGTGGTTCAGGCCTTCAACCACCATGGTAGCCCTCCCTTGGACGCTCACTAGTTTCTCCACACACCTCATAAACTGGAGACTCCAGAACTGGATGGAGTATTCCAAGTGTGGCTTCACTAGCTCTTGAGTAGACAAGCATGATAACTCAATCCATTGGCCAAATTCCTCTTGGTGCAGCCTGGTATGTGCTTTGCCTAATTTCTAAGAGGAGTTCCACTTCCCCTAGTTACCATCAGCCATATATTTCCTGAAGGTATACTCTGCCTTCCTAAAATTTGAGAGTAATGTTGTCCTCTTCCTTGCCATCACACTTATCCTCAGCCACCGTGATCTTTTAAAAATAGCCTCACGACTACATGGCCAGGTCTTTCAGCACTTTGGATGAATCCCTTTCAGCCCCATCAATCTTGGTCATACAGCTTCTCTAGGTGGTCCTCAGCCTGATACTCCCCTGCCGTTTGCTGCCCCTCTCCTCAAATCCTGCCAGTGAATGGCAGCAGACTTTGCCTGTGAAAACCAGTGGGGGATTAAAAAAAAGGCATTAAGTATTACAGCCAATTATAAAGAAACTCATTATTTTCAGGACTTAGAAGCCACACTCTCAACTTCTGAATTCTCTGACCATCAATTAATGGTCTTAGAATAATAGTACAGAATTTAGAAGTCTGGATTTAAAGGCAAAATATAGATTGATTCTACATTATGGTTATACTGAAATACTTCTTTTAGCTGAGTTATTGAAAAGAAAGTGCAATTTATGGTGACACAAGGAGATGGGCAGCAACGTAAATTCAAAAGGTGGGTGATTTGTTACAGATACCAAATCAAGTTGTTTGCTATTTTATTTTCCATGTAAGAAAAGTCAACTCTTATCAACAGAGTTGGAAGAACACAACTGATCCCAAGTCCTTTTCAGTGGATATACTTCCACTGATTGCAGTAGTATGTGTTATAGTTACGTTTCTTATTGCTGTGTACTATGTAATTCTTGCTGTTACTAATGCCTTCTGAGGGGAATGGTTAAAACTGCTTCTTCGTGTTCTCAAAAAATTATTAGAGTGTTTAGAGATTTTTCCTGGAATATGTTTAATGTAAAGTTCTTCAAGAACAGCTGAAGGAGCTTCACAGATACTGGAGGACCTAAAATGTTATTTAATGACTACATTTGTTTTGAAATACACTATAATAATGTTTTTCTATTTTAAGTGGGCAACTGATTGAAATAGTCTCTAAATGTTTTTGACTGACGATCGGTTGAAAATCCAGTAAATCAAAGCCCACTTCAGTACATTCTTTCACTCTGTGCTTTTTGTAATTTTATTATGCATTTTTCTGTATACTCTCATCATCACAAACACAGCTCTGGAGACAAGCTACTCTCTTCTGACATCAATTTCTCCTGTATACATAGGAGATATTTAGTTCCAACCTAACAATGCTTCCTTTGTTTACCTGACACTGCACACTTTTTTGTTTGTTTTGTCTTCAGCAACAGACTGATTTGGGGTCCATTATGTAAGGACTTGAATAGGTAAAGGGAATATTTTACCATAATTTTGTAAGCCATTACAGTAATCATCTATTAGAGTATGTTTAGGGTGGTAGCTAGGAAGACAGAGAATTATACTTTTAGAAGGAAGTAATATCCAGAGAGAGGGGGATATAAAATTGAATGCTGCATTGTCTTGATTCACTGAATAATCAAGTCACTTGGATAGCTTTGTAAATTTGCATGGCTGGTATAATGCATACCAACGGTATTGCGCAATCAGAATTACATCCCAGCAGTTAGGCTGATGATGTCAAAAAGTGAGAAGTCTCAAAAAAATTACAAGCTTTCTTTATTTGCTTTATATTAGTTCTTTTTACCTTTTTTAAAATAAATGCACATACTGAACAAAATTTCAGAGGTTTTTACTTTAACAAAAATAACTTCTTTTTCTACTCCTTTGTTGTTCACTTATTAAACTAGTGAACTGTACTGAGTATACTACTTTCTTTCCTTCCAGGTATAGTGTGTCTGAAGAGAATCCAAGCCCCCAGAAACAGCGTAAGAATGTATGTTATTGCACGGACATCAAATTGCAATGCCTGCTTTGGCTGTGTGTTTTATTTTGTTTCTAGGGTAGTGTATGAATTCCTTGAGCTGTGTTTAGTTGTGTTTGGTTTATGCACTCAGCTGACAGAAAAGGGTTTGGTTTTGCTTGGACTATTTCTGCTTGAACAAGCTTATGTGTTTCCCTTGCTGTTCTGCTTGTAGTTCACCTTCTCCTGGCAATACTATGATGACGTCATTGTCTTTTCTTGGGCTCATCTGCAGTGTAGAATCACCTTTCGCAAAATCTTTAGGCAGCCTTTTGCAGCCCACCCCATTTACTTGCATCTCATGTCTGTCTCGTACTTGATTTTGTTTGGTTTCGTGTGGCTTCAATCGTCAGAACTGCTGTATGTATCATCTAGTCCATCTCTGACTCCTCAGGAGGAGAGGCTTTAGGAAGATGACATAAGAAACAGGAAGTGAACCTATTTATAGCGGTGGCCTTCTCAGTATCCCCTGACTATGTCCCAGTGTTAAATACTATGTTCTAGGAAAAAACAGATATTTTATTTGCAACTGGTGCTGGCATGAGCTTTATAAATCATATACTTGTGTTTATTTTCATTACTGCACTAATATAATGCAATTACAAAACTGTGTACCTTTGTTCTCTTGTTGCTTTCTCAATATGCTGTATTTTTTAACATTCTTTTTGCTTCTAAAACTGTGGCATACTGATTTCTCCTGCTACATTTATCTTCTGTTGTTCCATACACAGGGTATTCCTCATGATAATGTTTTTGGTTTTGCTACCACATCTATTAGTTACCTTTGATATTTTATCTCCTTTGCTACTTGAGCTAGCCCTTGCTCTCGTTCTGGTTTGCCTCTGCTATTTTAATTAATGAAGCTTGGTGAATCATGTCTACTCCAGCCAATGCCAGGTTTGGGTGTGCACCTGTTCCCTCGTTTTCTGTATGTCCATATTTCTTGTTAAAGGTACCACGGGCTCTTCAAACATTTGTAACTGAACCCCTGAATCTTCTCTAACTGTAAGCCACTGCAAATAAGTTGACTTTTAAAAATTGTCATATCAGGCAACTCAGCCAGTTTGCCCAGTTTGGAAAACCACTAGTTCACTCTTACTTCCAGATTTTTCCTGTGTTTTTTTGGGAAGATGTATTTTACATGTAACGCTGTTGGTCATTATGCGGGCATAAGTCATCCTGGTGTGCTCAAACACAGAACAGGCAAAGATATTTTACCCTTATCTGCATCAGCGAAAACCACACAAGATCTTCTTGAATCTGTGGTTAATAATGGCATACCTCCCAGTGCTGATTTATTTTTCTCCTGATTTAAAATTAATGAAAAAAATCAGTTTTGATACTGTTGACAAGTAACATTCCAGTATTTCAGAAAGGTTTTGATTCAAACTTACTTATTTAAAAAATTAATTAATTTGTTGCCAGGGCTGGGGTGTGGTGGGACTTAGCACAAGGTACAGGAAACCACAGCAGGGGAAGCTATGGGGTATCTAATACCTTGTAGTTTGCAGTGTAGATACACCCTAAGTTATAAGATAGAGGGTTATGGTGTGTAGCATGGTTTGATAGAAATATAGCCAAAGAATAATCAGGATTATACTAAGAAAGCTGGCTGCAGGGAAGAGCCTGAGATTGGGTCTGAAGCCTCATCCCAACCCCTCTGCAAACAATGGAAGGGATCCACCCACTGCCCTGAACTTTGGATCCATTGAACGGCCGATGTGCCGCTGATGACGTTAGCTATACAAACCAGAAACACCCCCCTAACTGCATGAAAAATCGTTTAGATGAGTATAGCATATGCAAAACAGCTTGTGAAATCCTAACCTTTAGAGAGAGGCACGTAAAACAGCAGTTTATTCTTTCACTCCTGACCCCAGCAAATATCTTGTAAGTCCACGAAGGCAATCACGTGCAAAGAAAAGAGGTAAATGTTCCTCTCAGTTTTGCAAGCGAAAAGATGAGGAGCCAAGGCCTTTCACATGAGAGCACGGCGTACGCTTGTGCAACACAGATGCTGCCCGGGTACGATAATCAGGAGCACACTGCTGAGGAACTCAAAACATCAGATATCCCAAACACGCTTCTTACCTTTTTCCTTTCATGCTTTTCTAAGTTTATTTTTCACTTTGTAAATCAGCTATTGTCCCCGCCATGCGGCACTTTGCATGTTTATTCCTGAAGTTACAGGGAAAGGGTTGCTTTCCCCTCCATGCACTAGAATAGCTCATACTATAAACTCATCTCTGATGGGAACAGTTTCCCACAGGAAGTGCTCGGAAACAATTTGTCCTTAGTAGATGATTTTTCTATCAAGTGCATTTCCTAGGAAATACATGTCCTAAGGCTAAACAACTAAATTGGATAACGTGCAATGTCCTTCCAGTCTCCTGAGTTGAATCCGTTTGGATATCCAGCACGTTTTAATGGGTCATGTTCTGCTTCGTTACACAGTCTGTAGCTCCTGAGCAGCAGGGAAGGGGGTTTCTGTTTCTTGTAAACTATTTCATGTTCTCTTTCCTGTTGGGGAAAAGCTCTTAATGAACACCAAATTGCTTTCCAGCTGAAACAGGGCATGTTGTATAACAAAAATGCCCAGCAATAAATGGTAAAACTGCCTTTTATTGCAGAAAAACAGCCTTGTTTTAACAATCATTATCAATTCAGAGGGCTGATAAAGACATAATGCATGGGAGTGAGATGCCAACAGCGTGCACTAAAAGACTGCTAGTTCCTCTCAAAATAGTTACAAAAATGTGTTATCCTCTGTTAAGTCCCATTTTCCTCTCCCATTCCCAAAGATCTCGGCTGAGATTAAAGCTTCAAAGGACACTGGAAATGGCTGTCCCTGTCGTGGATGAGCCTGGTTCTGCAGAGCCTGCAGGCCAGAAGGACCTCTCAGCAGGGAGCGTGTACCCCCCCCGGGACCGGCCCCTCGTTAGTGGGAGTGTGGTCTGCAAAAGCTTTATAAAGCTATACGTGCTCACAGCAAAACCTTCATTTATTCAGTATCCAGTATTTGCAATAGGGAATTTTCTTCTACACAAGCAGTTTGCATACTGACATTGTCTCTAAGAAAATTCAGTGTATCTTGTCATTTGATGAAAAGCATAGATTAAGGAAGGTTACAGGCTCTTTACCTTGTTCCTTCCCTGGTTTTCATTTCATGGTGCACGTCTGGCCACCTGAATCACATCAGTTTTTTTCTGTTTCATGATGAGATAAATGGTAACTTTAAAACAGGAGAACAATATATGTGGGGTAGTTATTGAAAATGTGGGGGTGTTCCAGGAAATGTTTTTTAAACTTGTTTTATTGTAGAGATTTACAAAGCACTGAGGACAATCACCTACTAAAACAAATATAAAAACTATTGTACTGTGAAAGAGCTACTCCATTGTTTTTACTGTTCTCAGGGTACCCAACACTAAAAAGCTATCTTTTCCTTTTATATATTTGGTAACTTCATACTTTAAGTTTCCGATAGCTAGTAATAAAAGGTAGTGGATATTGTAACGATTACATTTTATGTCTGAAAATTCCAGCAAGGGATAAAAAAAGTTTTTAAAATGTGAAGTGTGGAGTTCCTGAGCTCTCCATAACTGGAGGGAAAAGTTTTTATTTGCCACTGTTCAAGCTGGAGCTCCAGACCTGCACATTTTAATTTAAAATATTAACCAAGAAGAGATTACACATTTGCAATTTTTGCATTTCCTTTCAATAAAGTAACATTTATTTAATATCTGAGGTCTTGCAGATTCTCTAGGGCTAGGAATAACAAAAATAACTGATTTCTCCTTTTGACGTGGAAGCTCAATATCGATGTAATTTGAATAGAGATGCTGCAGTATCTTCTGCAGGCCCAGTGACATCTACAGTTATTCCCCAGATATTGCCATCTATCATTAGGGCAAGAAGCCAAATGAATTGATCCCCATACAAAAGAGACGATATCTATTGGTGAAGCAGTTGCTCCTGTTGGCAGAGAGTTATAGGAAGAATTATGGTCAAAAGGGCAATGCAGGCAGTCTAGCATTACCACAGGTTTGAAACTAAGGCTGTGCTCCATGCATGGGGTTGCACGGTGATGATAACAACATGAGGCAAGCCGGCCAGTGGATGGTGAAGGTTGTAGTATTTGGTTTCTTAATTTTTTGTTTCCTAGCTCCTCTGAAGGATTTCAAACAAAGTTTCTATATCTATATCTATATCTATATCTATCTCCCAGCTGTCTAACTGAGGGTGGAGATGCAAGTGGGGAGATGAAAGATTAGAAATGCACCTGCCAATAGAGATTATTTGATCTTTGTGCAGGACCTGCTGCAGGATACAGCTGACAGAAGAGTATAGCTCTTGATAGTGAAAGTTATTTATGTCAGGTCCTTGAGTACCAAAACAATATATACAGAAGTATGTATTCTTTCAGTTGCATGAAATTATGATAGAAATATTTCTGAAATTTTAATATACCAAAAAAAGTTCCAGCAGAACACAGAAGAGTTATGTACTACCTACGCAAGTCTTACTGGCATTTAACTTTTGTACGGAGAAGCAATGCTGATAAAAGACAAGTCAATAATCAAAGAATAGCTAATAAAAGAAAAAAAAATTACTTCCTGAAGTTCAAAGATTTGAGAGTGCATGAATGGAAACAAAACTAGATAAAAAGCATTAAATTTAACCAACTGAAAAACTTCACATAGATTGAGAAAAGCAAATATTTCTGGTATCATCTCACTCTTAGCTGGGTCTAAACAAAATCTTAACTTTGGAGTCATTCAGTGGTGCACCTCCAATGGCAATCATGATTTATTATTCTAGGCATGCTTTTATATCTGTGTCTTCCATGTCACCTACTATCTTACTGGACCGCTAGTGCAATAAATCCCCCACAGACCTTGTGGGCCTCATATTTTACATGACTGGCTTTCAACATCTGTTTTACTCCTTGATCCTATTGCATGAATTGGTATATTGAAACTGGCAACATTAATTAAAATAACAGTAATTCTATGGCTTTGAACTTTACTTGAATAAAATGAAATTTCAAGTTACATAAAGCAGGCTAATATAAAGTCTCTTCCGGCAATTACACAGAAGGGTCAACATTCTGGCCAAGAATGGTAATTTTCACAGAATACTCATATCCCTCTTCTCTAAATATGCACTGGCAATAAGGAAATTTTATTTTAAAGCAAATATCCATTCATCTTACAGTGCTCTAGCACTGTTTTACCTCTGCCACAGAAATCTCAATTTTAATGAATTACCCTTTTCAAAAATTTGCATCAGAGATTGATCTAGGTAATACAAACCCAGACTGAATTCTAGTAATAATTCTTTGTAGAGAGACAGTAAGGAAGAATATATAAAAATATACATGTATAGCTACATGTACGTACACAAACGTCACCACACATTTATGCTTTATGCCAGCGCATGAAGTTTCACTGTAAAGCTGCAGTAGTTACAGCTGTAGTGCTAAAACTCCCACGGGGGTTTGCCTGTAGTCTGGGATTTTGCAGGGGGAGAGGAAAGGGAGGGAATGTGCTTTGGTACCAATGCCAGTCCTGCAGAGCTGTGGCTGTCTCACTGCAAAAAAAAGCAATTTTATGCCTATGCTGCAGACAATTACTGGAGCAAATCTATTCCCCTAACTCCACAGAAAAAAAAAATCATAACTAATGTGAGTCAATGAATAGTTAAATGACAATATATACTGAATAATCAAATGTATTACAAGGAGAATCAGCTACATTTTTTCCTTGATTTAAAAAAAGAATTTATGTCAAGATGTACATTTTGAAAATATTAGATTGCTGCTTAAGGAAACTCCCACCTTTTGAATTCAAATCTAAAATAAAACTGTTTTGTGAAAATACAGCTTTTTAATTAATTTTTTCTTTGATGAGGTATAAAGATTTTTAATAGTGGAAAACAATACATGGTGTCACGGATATTTCTGTTATAAAAATGGGAAAGGAATTTGCACACCATAGGTTTGTATATATATTTTTTTTAATTCCTCTTAATTTCACTGTTTTCAGACATCAGAGGCATTTTCGCATCTCTGACATACTAACCTCAATTCTTTAAACAATTCTGCAACGTGAATTATGGCATTGAATGCAGTGTAATGCAGTACTGAGTCCAGTGGAAGCAGTTGCACTTTTAAAATTTTGCAAACAGCTATTTGCATTTTTTATAAATAATAATCAACACCTAGTGTATATTTGATTTTTTCAATGAAAAGATCTTTGCTTTACCAATACGCATGCTGTATGAGAAAAGCTAAGCCTCAAGGCTCACCTCTCATAACGGAAAAAAGGTCAATATTAAGGTTATATAATTTTAAAACTTTGTGGTTTCTTTTTTTTATTAGAGTTACCAGATACAGAAAATTGAAGTACTCAGTGTTTTTGCAAACACTGCAGATATTTCAGTTTTACTGGTATAATTATCTCGGTAACACATTACACATAGAAGCAAGCAATTTTCTTTCCCAGTGTATTACCTATGAAATTAAATCTATGCAATTATACAGCTATTGTTTCAAAACAATGCATCCCTTGCTTTGATATGCATTCTATATGTTAATTTGAGAAATAAACACAACACATAATTAACACTTCCACTGTGTCACACCGTGTTTCTGGATGGTGAAGCCGAAATGCCATACATGTTGTGAGCAGTGCAGATGATGTCCCCCAGCTCTGCAAGAGGACCAAAGGAAAAGGCGCAGGCTCTTACCTGCAGGCTGTTGAAGATGATGAAGAAGACTAACATCCAGAGGTGCCGGTAAGCCATGTGCAGTCCTCCCCACAGCCAGGTGACGGAAATCAAGGCAAAGAGGTACAAGACCAAGGGGATCTCTGAAAACCACAAACACAGCATTTCAGCTGGCATGCCCTGGGAAAAACACTTCTTAAAGCATTACTGACGCAGGACCCGCTTTCGCCGTCTCTGGCCAACCTTGGAGTTCGTTCTCCATTGACGGGCAGCCCTTCTGCTGCCCCAGCTGGGTGGGGGGTCCCACGGATTTTGGGACACACACCCCCCCCGCCTTGGGGCCAGGAGACAGGCAGAAGGGCACGGCCAGCTGGAGGAGCTGGGAGGTGGGGGGTCAGGGGATCACAGCCCAGCTCAGCAAACCAGGCATGGGTGCTTTGAAGGTGGGAAGAGCACACATGGAGTCAGAAAACATTCTGACCTTGGGGGAAGCACGGGAGAGCTCTTGGCGAGCTCTGGAAATTTCGGGAAGAAAAGGATTTTCAAGAATGGAGTGGAAACAGAAAAGAACAAAAGCATTATCAATACAAAACCTGCCACAGCTCTGGCAGTTTATAGAATTATATAGAAATTATAAGAATAGCTTATTCTCTGATTTGTTGTTACTTTCTCTGTGAGCCAAACATGAGAAAGCATCTGACCCTATTAAACTTCAAGCAACAACTTCCACTCAGTCAAGGAGCCCCTCAGAAACAGACTTTGCACCAGTTAACTCCATTCACCTTCAAAAATACGTGCAGAATGCGTCCTTAAGCGTGCATACATACAGCTGCGTTTAATATTCCCTACTGTATTTACAGCAGAAAAGATTTAAGGAATGCTGGCAGGAAGATGTCTGTGTGGACGAAGTTTGCAAAAAGGAAAGCAGAAGTTAGCTTTTGCCCCCACCCGCTCCTGTTGCCAACAGCCAGATATGCCCCGCTGGCCCCCCATGTTGACCGTATTGGTGGCAGACTTCAAAGTCCGTGTTTGCCCAGGTCTGCAGACTTCAGGGGCAGAGGTGCTCGTCCAGGCATTGCCCCTCTCCGCATTAGTCATGCAGCATCAGCAAAGAGTGGGGACACGCTTTTGACAGGCATCATTCCAGAAAAGAGCAGTTTGGGATCAGTTTAGGCATTTTGTTCAACACTGTACAAATAGTAAAGTGCCTTCTGAATACA
Source organism: Pandion haliaetus (assembly GCA_013401275.1). NCBI lineage: Eukaryota > Metazoa > Chordata > Aves > Accipitriformes > Pandionidae > Pandion > Pandion haliaetus. The sequence continues at coordinate 29,394 of VYZV01007270.1, read as the reverse complement.
GGCAGTAGCCAAAGTCAAGACTGCCTTCCAGTGAGGCAGGCGGTAGTTGCTTCAGGGTTATAACTATTGCTTTAGCAGAAATGCGTGTGTATATTTTTATAAACAAGGGAATGACTTGAAGCAAAGCACAACGTGGGCAGTACTATGTTCCTAAATCTTCCCCTATTAAAGCCTAATACAGCACAGTAAAACCTGGGGTACAAACCTGGGCTGTTCTGCAGCCACTGTTTGATAGTGTGACATAACTTTTAACAAAGGTATGTATTTCCTTAGTGAATTATAATGAGATACTGTGTTACACATGAAAATTAACATTATGCTAGGGTAATGGTAACCTAGGACTAGAGGTAATAAAACCAGAGTATTAAAATAAAATTAGTTCTTTGGAAGAGTTAACAAAGCCTTGCTTTTTCTGCAGGGAAAAAAGAAAAACCAACCCCCCCCACTTGTTTTTACTGGAAAATAACAAAGGCCATTACAGCATTAAGAAAATCAGATTGCCTAAGTAGAGGTGTTTGAAAGCCCAGCTCTAATCACCATTAAGGTACTCCCATCCTCCCACTTATACCTGAGGACATGATATAAATCCTCTCCAGTTTGGCCGTTTGTAAATGGTGCTATTCCTGCGCATGCAGGATTGCGAGCTTGCTTGCAGTGGATGGGAGGATGCAGTGCTGTGAGCTCTAGGCAGCTAGAAATTGAAGAGTCATTGTGGGTGGGTATTGGTGCCTTAGAATAGCATTAAATCTAGAGGAGATCTAAAGGATCTGTACATGACCAGTACATACAGCACAGGCCCTGTGGAAGTCCTTATGAAAAGAAAGCTGGAGGCCAGACTGGATAACCTTGGCTGTCTCAAATGACAATCAATGCCCATTAAGCACCTGAACCACTTCTCCCATGGCGAGGTGATGTCTGGCCAAAATTTACTTGAGGTCTGAGACTTCCCAAGGATCCCTGATCGAGAACATAACACTAATAACACATATGTATTTTTTAGAGCAGCACTGGAGAAGAGGATTACGGCTACATACCTGTGTTATTTGTCTGAGAGGAACTTGATTTTGTTAGATGAAGAGAATGAAAATGCAATGTATTTCTCACACCACACTCCAGAGTTACTAGTACCCCTTGCACACAAAGCGTCTCAAAGTCCCTTGGGCAAAATGGAAAAATTCCTTGTGGCTTTGACGGATGTTGAAAAAAGCTTTTCTTTAACAGCCAGTAATATACATGACCAACATCGCAATGCTTTTACAATAGTTAAAAATGCAAAGCCCTCAAAAGTACCAGGTAGTACAGTAAGAAGTAGAGCATTAAGTATTTCTCTTTATCCTACATTGCATACACTAATGAATCCAAATACTTACTAGATGTGTACTTAACAATGGTTACAAAAATCCAGCAAAGAACTGGCATCCTCAAAGATTTTGAGGTTATAATAACAAAATCTACCACAATAAAAAATAAGAAAACATACATAAAAACATGTCACTTTTTGTAAATACAGTTCTAAAGGTAAATTCAGTAAATATCTGAAGAGCAACTCATTAATTTGTCTGTGCACAGATATTAATTGAATTATATAATCTTTTTGTTTAAATCTCAAAATCATGCAAAAAACTTTAGCTGCTCATGAAATTCAACTGATACAATGGACTGGCAATTAATGATCACTCATGGATTCAATTCTAAATGCTGTACATAGACCAAAGCAAACAATGAAGAAAACTGTCTCAGATCTAATAATGATTTGGCTTTCGTATTACTTTGCAATAGAGTTCAACTCAGGTGGGGGCAGGTGAGAGAAGAAAGCAAATTGTGGGAGGACAAACTGCAGACGGTAGAACATGCCAAAATTTAACGCCATGACTTCTGCTTTTAGTGCTTAAACATCACCTAAGGAAAAAATACCATGATATAAATCATAACCTAGCACATCTAGATGGTTGAAACCATAGATTGCTGAAATAGCTGTTTACATGAAGCTGAAGGAACTGAAGCAATATGATATTTAGATCACATACTTCTAATGTACAATGATCTGACTTTATTATCTTCGAGTGTGTGTGAGGGGGAAATTTGATAAATTCACTGCCATCTCACCAGAATAAAACTACCACAAGTAAAACCAGAATCAAGCTCACTGAATCTAACAAGGTCCCTGTAGAGTGTATCTTGAGTAATTCTGATAAAAGCTTATGTAATGAATGCTACTTGTACAAACATGTCATTTGTATATGCATTTGTGCTGGTTTTGGCTGGGGTAGAGTTAATTTTCTTCATAGTAGCTGGTATGGGGCTAAGTTTTGGATTTGTGCTGAAAACAGTGTTGGTATAACACAGGGATGTTTTTGTTTCTGCAGAGCCGTGCTTGCACAGAGCCAAGGGCTTTTCTGCTCCTCACCCCACCCCACCAGTGAGGAGGCTGGGGGGAGGCACAAGGACTTGGGAGGGGACACAGCTGGGACAGCTGACCCCAACTGACCAAAGGGATATTCCAGACCATAGGACGTCATACTCAGCAATAAAAACTGGGGGAAGAAGGAAGGGGGGACATGGAGTGACGGTGTTCGTCTTCCCAAGTCACCATCACATGTGATGGAGCCCTGCTGTCCTGGAGATGGCTGAACTCCTGCCTGCCCATGGGAAGTGATGAATGAATTCCTGGTTTGGCTTTGCTTGTGCATGTGCGGCTTTTGTTTTACCTGTGAAACTGTCTGTATCTCAACCCACATGTTTTACCTTTTTTCTGATTCTCTCCCCCATCCCGCTGGGGACAAATGAGCGAGCAGCTGCGTGGGGCTGAGTTGCTGGCTGGGGTTAAACCATGATAGCATTGTAACAAGGAAGAAATTCTAAAGATACCTGGTTTTTGCCACATGTTGAATATTGGTACAGTTTAAAGTTCTGCTTTTATCTTTGCCAGTAACAATTGCTTCATTATCAGTATGGTAAATGGTTAATACAGAGTTGAAACTTTGGTAGCATTTAACGTCTCAGCTGTTTGAATTAGCTTCACCCATTTTGTTCAGACAATTTGTTGTATTTTGAACAAACAAAAGCTCAATAATTAAAAGAAACATACCAGAATATCAGCAATTTTTTTAAAAAAAATTGTAAAAACAGCACTGCATAATGGAAAAGGATGCCAATAAATGGGCTTCAAATGCATTAAAATAGTCTAGTTATCTGTGGTTTACTTCATATGGAAAGGAAACCAACAACCCCCTCTCAAACAAACTCAAAGGGTGTTTCTGGGCAGGTGAACCTTCATTGACAGGAATTTCACTCTAAATCCAAGTGCAAGCAGTTGCCTTTAGACACTTCAGTAAACCTTAGCAGATAAAAGACTGCCATGGAGCATGGAGCAGTCAACTCAACATCAGTGTGGTGTAACTGAGACAATGTCAAGCAGCTCTCTTGGGTATTATATATTCAAACCATGCTGGTCCACTCTCTTTTTACACCTTTACCACACCTTTTTTTAGTACTAGGAATGATGAAGGATTTTATTTAAGCAACAGCCAGTCCACCCACTCCTTAAATATATATATATATGTATGTATGCATATATCACCATCCTGACTGTTCATGCCTCTTCCTGAGTTATCTTCCCTTTCCCCAAACTACAAGCTTAAGAAAAATGGGCAGAGTTGACAACTCAATACAGATAAATGCAGCTCTAGTTGCAATTTTGAGGAGTTTGAAAATTTACCATAGTCCAACTTGGTATTTGACCAGGTGAAATTGCATACATTCAATTTACCAAACAACTAAATGTGCCCCCTGTTTCTCACTTCTTCCCCTTTGCTGAGAAAAGATTATTTTTCTTATTAACTTATCTATAAAATTTATTTTTCTGCAATGCTTACTGTTCTGGGGGCTGTGGTACATTGTAATCAGTTTTTATGTTAGTTTTACTACAGTAGGAGAGTCCTTAGGGTAAACACAAGATTTTGTCCAGTGATTTACATAAAAACAATGGCGGTGAGTACTTGAAACACAGGCTGCAGTATTTTCATGACAGGTTTGTATTAGATTACAAAATTCACGAACCGGGAAAAGTATTAAAATGACAGAAAAAATCAGTTACCTCAAAGGGAACCTAAAAGGAGCTGTACTGGGTATGAAAAAAATGTTTATCTGGCCTGGCCTCCAACAAGGGCCAAAGCGTGGCCAGATGGTACAATTCTCCCATCTACAACTCAGGAGCTTCCTGCACCAGACACAGTTTCTTTCTAAACTGTCTAGTAATCTTCAGGGGACTTCTCTTTCACAAACTCATGCTGAACCAATTATGGAACTTTGATAATTCAGAGTATCCAGTGACAAGGAACTCCACAGAAATAGCATAAGATTCAGATAATAAAATGCCAGATTGCTCAGCTGAAAGAGCTGTCAGACCTGCCTTTGTTGTTTGGTTTCCTTATAGCAGAAGCAAGAATAAGAAATAGAAGGAAACAAAAAACCCAGAACATTTCCAAACAGCTATGCTTTCACCTACAGTGGGTTTAAATCTGTAACAAAACAAACCTACACAATTTTATATTTCTGAAATAAACCCCAGAGAGAAAAGAAAGACTGTGGTGACAGTTTTAAGTTTCATTTTCTGCTGTGCTAGAAGACACCTGTACTGACTCATGCAGAGAAATAATCTGATGATGCGGCTCATGTGTCTACACCTACACCTACTGCAACCCAAGCAGGCTGCAGCAGCTTACTGAGGTCCACAAAGAAGTTTACCACCACAGGCTTGTGATCCGGTCAGCCTCTGCATGACTTCCTCAGAAATGAGAACTGCAACAGTTGTCACATCTATGTGCCTGAAAGGACTGGAAAAATGGTGAGAAATACTAAATTTTACAACACGGGATGAGACTGCCTGAAATTTATTCATAGCTGGGGCCTGGAACAGATTCTGCCAGTTGAGTAGTGCTGGTTCAGACACTGCAGAGAAAGAAAAAAAAGAGTAAAGGAGAAATAATTTTCTAGTGTCAAATGCATCCTGTATACCAACTCCCTTCATAGGCAGGATACACCTGTTTTGGAAAGCATGGCAAGGAGATACCCACCAACCTCTGCCCCTGCACCTGACAGCTCTAAGAGCTGTGTGGCCTCTTGGTCATCCAAGGCTGGGAGGATGAGGAGGAAGGAAAAGAAAAAAGTGGAAGCAGCTGCAGAGAGGAACAAGAAGACAACGAGGAGCCTTGCAGTGTTCCCCATCGCGATCCAGTCATACCTTTGATGGTTCACCTAATGGCAAGTTGAAGATTGAGGTGTTTTCATGTATGTCATTGTAATTTCACCTAATGATGGGACGGTTCACATGGCTAACGTCTGTTATCCCTGTGTAGTGCCTACTGATTTTGAAAGAATATTTTGATGATGCCTGCCACAACCTATTTTACCAGGGAGGAAAGCAGCAATGGAAATCCTCCTGCACAGTTCCAGTCAACAACTGCCCACAGTGCACAGTAAAAGGTTCTTTAAAAATGCCTTCTTGGTCTATATTTTATACTTTACAGTTAGGAAAAAAAATGGGTGAACATTTGGGCAGAGAGAAAACCTACTACGTGAATGAACAAAAAACTCACTTTAACAAAGGCATCAAAACAGAAGTAAGTCATAAGCCCTACGAAACGACAATCAGCTCATTGCTCTGGAGAAAATCTGTAGCACCACAAGGAAAAGTAACTGAAATGAACTAGAAAAACAACACACTGCTTTTATGGATTGCCAGCACTGGAACTCTCTTTGGGACACCAGGATTAATCCCTTCAGAATACCATGTTCAGTCTGGGTTTTGATGATGTTTTTGCAATTGGTAACCAGAAAAAAGCATAACTTTTCAATTTGAATTATATATTTCAGAAGATAATACCTTATCTTCTTCCTAGAATAGACATGTAATTCAAAAGAAAATAAACTTCATATTCTAAAATTGCCAATTTTCTGTTTCTTCTGTCTGTAGAGTTAGAACTACTCCTTAACTTTACGTATTCAGTCTGTTTCATTACAAAACTGTCAGGTAGACTACCTGAAAGTTTTCTTCCATCCATACCTGATATTATAGATAAAATTCTCCAGGACAATGAGTCTGAGCAGTGAAAAATATTAAATCAAATAGAAATCAATAAAACTGGAAATTATTAAAGAATATTAAAACTCTGAAGTGTAATGTTGAGTATGTCTTTGCAGCAAGCATCTAGATCATTTACCTATGGAAAATAAAGAATGCACTATGCTTTCATAATGTATCCAAATGTTTGTATTTTCACCACTGCATTGGCCCATATTATGTCTTTTTCTATTGCCTGAAGTGTTTAATTTTTTTCTAAAAATAGGAAAGTCAATAAAAGAAGCAATTAAATAATACAGCTTTAATGATCTTCTGAGTGTACCTATAAATATTTACTAGGAGCCTTCCCCTTAGGTTGTTAAACTGATAATGCAATTTTAATTGCTTTTAATTGTTCTTGGATAGACATGAAGACCTACTGCAAAACCTAAAAGATCTCTACAAATATTTTTTCCTAGATGATTGGGGAGAATGCATTGCTTCACAGCATTTCACCACTTTGTGGGACACCTAAATTAGTAAAACATTTACAGACTATTGCTTAAGAAGTCATGGGTTAAACTTAGCAACAAAACTACAAAAATGCCACAAACCCAATTTTTTTAAAAATAACCTTGAATAACAGTGTTCCAAATCCTGCTGGCTCCGTTTTCAATTGCTTTTGACAACTGCTGTGGAAAAGGAGTTTGGTAACAGGATTTTGTGGCCAAAATAAAGAAGCTAACAGATTTCCTCATAGAGTTCAAGGGAGAAAATACCACCACCACCACCACCACCACCATGCAATCAGTGACTCATGACAAAACCTCTGATTCCAGATTGGGAATGTGAAAGATGTGCAGAATTTAACAGTAGCTGATACTGAAAAACAGAAAGGTGGTAGGTACCTGTCCATGAAATCCAACTGGACAAAATTGTTCATCCATAATTTGTAAAAATAGGAAGCAGCGAACCTGTTAAAGTATTATTTTTGATTCGTGTATATTTTTTGATCTGCTGCTCCTTGTGGAAAGGAAGAGTTTGAAATTAAAGAATACCTCCTAAAAGAGAAGCACACCTCCCATTAAGCATAAAGACTACATCACTGCTAGAAAATCATAGAAGACTGTCCTCTCTAAACTTTCTGCTAAATCTCAAGTTTTTCTGCAAACTTTCTCATACATCTTTAAGACACTTTTTATGGTATAATCAAAATGAAAGATGAGGCATCTTATTATAGCTTATGCTATTACTGTTATGCAGGGAACACAGCAAATCCCAGAACAACAGCAAATCAAAAAAAGAAAGAAAAATTTAAACCTACTTAACTCCATATAATAAAACTATTTAGGAGTATTATGCAAAATATTCAATGAGTGCTAAATTCACAACTGTACAGGCATAACTCATGCAAATTAACTTGCTTCTGCAGATTTCTTTAAAGGAAGAAAGCTAATTTGGGCACGTGAAGCACAGTGCAAACAATCTAAATCACATGAGTGCAGATGATGCATTTAAGTTATTATCTTATTCAGATCTTTGTTCTTTATTTCAGCTTGTAATTATGCTTGTGCATTTTGCCTTAACTGTATTTGTAAAAATCTCAGAGGCAAAGACTTGTTTTTCTCCCAATTACAAAAGAGAAAAGTGCCTGCAGCACTACGAAGACTGAGATATTATACCCAATGTGTGAGTGTGATTAATACTGTGAATACTGTGCATAACTCTTAGTTCAGAGGTAGCCAACATCTGGTTCTTGATTTCTAGATGCATATTGTCAAGTCAAGATGAAAGCAGTCGTGCAGTTCACTGTTCCTTCCATTCTCTTAGATACATGATATGTATCTTATAATTTGAGATAAAGATTTTAGCATACAGCTCACAGGATAAGGAAGACATGTAACTACAGGTTTAGAAATACATTCTCACTTAGAATCAAAAGCCCTGTCCTGAGCACAGAAGCATGGTTGGAATGTCCTGCACTTGCATTTCGTATGGCTTATTTGTTTCTTGAGAAGATCAGATGGTAGTAGGTATAGGTGGACCATCCCAACATGTTCTGTCATGATCAGGAATTACATACTGCTAAGACAATAAATATATTGAAGAAATTAATATGAAGAAACATGCAAGAAGGTAGTTAAAATTTTACAGCTAAATATCTAAGGCATTCTTCATGAAGTTCTATTTTGGCAACATAAAGTTTTAATCTTTAAATTAATTCTGGCACATTTACAATAATGATACGTGAATGAGGTAAGTTCTACTGCATATTTATGTGTAGCACATGAAAATTATGACACTACGTGTTGTTCAATAAATGGAGGTCACCTATTCACAAAGGTATTATGAGAAAAAAATGCAGGTGATTTTTCAATTAAAATTTTTCTGTTCTGTTTTCAAATCTTTTTGTGAAGTTATGAAAGGTTAGCAAACAGTTGGGAAATAAGATTAGGTATATTGGATTGCTGTCTTATTCATCACCAATTTCTGTATTTGCCTATTAGTACTGCCAAGAAAAAGCGATCTTGTCTTATATATGCCTATTTCAACCTCCTGTTATTTCAGCCAAATACAACCATCCTGCTTTATACCACCTGATTTCTTTCAAAAGCCGTCTTTCTTGTTGCAAACTTAAATATTAGTTCACCCAGAGGCTGTTTATCCAATGCACACTTCTGACTTGGCTCCTGTCAAGGCTAACTTTTGAGAAGTTAATTTCTATATATAGCAGAATAATCAGTCAACAGAACATGTTTGCTGAAAGGCTGGCAAACTGAATCAGTTCAAACTGACGTCTCTTTTCTAGCAAACTCAATGCATATCTTTGAAAGAGTATACTGGAAGTAGAGTTGACGTTCACACTATTTTCCAACACTCACTTTTGAGGAGGAAGAGCTGCCTGCTCTAAGAGAAAATTAATTCTTGACTCTCCCATTGCCCTTTCTTCTAGCCTTCTACTGTTGAGGAAAATTCCCTGACCTAAGCAAGGTGTATCAATCACCATGTAAAACAACAGGACTAGTAACAGAGAAATTCTGGAGCAACAAAAAAAATGTGAGAGGGCAACCTTACATATCTGGTGTTCCAGACAGGGCAATGAGAAGTGTGCATATTACTTAAATTAGGATTTGGCAAATGCTATTTATTTATGTTTATTCTCCCCTACAACCCAGTTTTAACCATAATCTTTTACATTTGTATCCCAGGCATAAGAAAAGAGTATGATAAGCTCTCTGGGAAGATCACAGACCATTGCCAAAGGAATTGACAAGAATTACTAAAAGCAGAATTTTGCTGGTGTCGTGGTTTAACCCCACCCAGCAACTAAGCACCACGCAGCCGCTCACCCACTCCCCCCCCACATCCAGTGGAATGGGGGAGAAAATCGGAAAAAAACCTAAAACTCGTGGGTTGAGATAAGAACGGTTTGATAGAACAGAAAAGAAGAAACTAATAATGATAATGATAACACTAATGAAATGACAACAGTAAGAATAAAAGGGTTGGAATATACAAGTGATGCACAATGCAATTGCTCACCACCCGCCGACCGACGCACCCGGAAGACCCCGAGCGGTGATGCCCCCCCCCCAGTTCCTAAAACGTCCCATGGTATGGAATACTCCGTTGGCCACTTTGGGTCAGCTGCCCTGACTGTGTTCCCTCCCAGCTTCTTGTGCCCCTGCAGCTTTCTTGCTGGCTGGGCATCAAAGGCTGAAAAACCTTGACTTTAGACTGAACATTACTTAGCAACAACTGAAACCATCAGTGCGTTATCAACATTCTTCTCATACCTAGCTCAAAAACATAGCACTGTACCAGCTACTAGGAAGACAATTAACTCTATCCCAGCTGAAACCAGGACAGCTGGCCTAGCTGTCCTTGGATCATAGTATTTTCTTGAAAGCCTGGAAACTACCAGAACAGGGTATGAGAGATGTGACTCTATGCAAGAATACCCAGGGTAAACCTAGAGGACTAGGAAGATTACATGCATGACAGAAAAGGAGGTACAACTAATAAAGTAATATCTGTGTATAAATATATGTGAAATACCCAAATTATATCCTATAGTTTTCCAAGAAACTATACAACCATGTACAAACAGATCCTCTTTGCAGTTACGAAGGGGCAAAATTTTTCTCTTAGATGTATACGGTGAAACCCAGCATTGTTATTCTGCTCTTAGTAACAAAAACACATGGGAGTCCCCTTTAGTGTGGATAACAACAACAAACTCTCTGTTCCTACAGACAGAACAAAATAGTAAAACACAGTACTGCTACCTCAGTTCAGGAAGATGTTTTACTACAGCAGGCAGAATTTATTCTAACAGCTGTAGAAGACTAATCTGGTGGCCCTCTACAAAGGAGTGACTGTGTTGGTAGATAAGGGAAGAGCAACTGATGTCATCTATCTTGACTTCTCTAAGGCCTTTGACATGGTCCTACACAATATCCTTGTCTCTCAAATGGAGAGATATGGGTTTGATGGATGGACTACTTGATGGATAAGGAATTGCTGGGATGGCCACATCCAAAGAATTGCAGTCAAGGGCTCAGTGTCCGAATGCAGATCAGTAACAAGTGGTGTCCTTCAGGGGTCCGTACTGGGACCAGTACTGTTCAATATCTTTATTAATGACAGAGAGAGTGGAATTGAGTGTGCCCTCAGCAAGTTTGTGGATGACACCAAGCTGAGTGGTGCAGCTGATACGCTTGAGGGGCAGGATGCCAACCAGAGGGACCTTGACAGGCTGGAGAAGTGGGCCCATGTGAACCTCATGAAGTTCAACAAGGCCAAGAGCAAGATCCTGTACCCAGGATGGGGCAATCACCAGTATCAGTGCAGACTGGGAGATGAAGAATTGAGAGCAGCCCTGCAGAGAAGGACTTGGGGATATTGGCAGAAGAAAAGCTGGACATGACCCAGCAATGGGCAATCACAGCCCAGAAAGCCAACCGTATCATGGGCTGCATCCAAAGCAGCGTGGCCAGCAGGTCAAGGGAGGGGATTCTGCCTCTCTGCTCCGCTCTGGTGAGACCACCCCCTGCAGTACTGCGTTCAGCTCTGGGGCCCCCAACATAAGAAGGACATGGACCTGTTGGAGTGAGTCCAGAGGAGAGCCACAAAGATGGTCAGAGGGATGGAACACCCCTCCTGTTAGGAAAGGCTGAGAGTTAGGCTTGCTCTCCCTAGAGAAGAGAAGGCTCTGAGGACAGACTAGTGCAGCCTTTCAATATTTAAAAGGGCTTATAAAAAAGACAGAGAAAGACTTTTTACCAAGGCCTGTAGTGACAGGACAATGGGCATTGGTTTTAAACTGAAAGAGGGTAGATTTAGAATAGAAAAAAGGAAAAATCTTTTTTACAATGAGGGTGGTAAGACCTAGGAACTGGTTGTCCAGAGAAGTTGCAGATGTCCCATCTTTGGAAGTGCTCAAGGTCAGGTTGGACAGGACTTTAAGCAACGTGATCTAGTGGAAGATATCCCTGCCCATGGCAAGGGGGTTGGACTAGATGATCTTTGAAGGTCCCTTCCAACCCAAACTATTCTGTGATTCTGTGATTCTGGGTAGTTCAAGTTGAACCTTCTTTGCAAGGTAAGCTTCAGAGTATTCCAACAATAGGAGAAAAGAGAGTAAGAAAAAATTTTGACTCAATTTTTAAATTAGCCACTTGAATATTCAATTTGTTTGAAAAACAAACCCCAGTATACACTACAAATGAGAATTAACTTTACTGTTTCTATTCCTATTAAATTTCTGTTGAAGTTAGTAATAGCCTTCCTCAGGTAGAGATGACAAATAGGAACTTCAGAATTAGCAGCTATAGTTTAAGAGGCTTTTCCTACAATCTGTGAAATGACCAAAAGAATGTACACTTAGAAGCCAGATAACAAATCTTTTTTCTTTTAAATCTGCATATCCAACACCTTTTTCTGTTTTATGGTAATATGCAAGACAGTGACCTTGGTATTTTATTTTTATTGACAACATTCAGTAATGTTTTGCATGAATTATTGCAGAATCCACATGCGGTCACCTGTATCACAATGCATTTCTATCTTCTAACTGAATGACCCCCAGAAAGGGAATAAACAGTACTAGTTCAAATATTCACATGCAAATAGGTGTTTGAATGAATATCTATGTATAAATGATAATTACATGTCTATATATGCCACTTTTTCCTTTCTGCAATACTCTTTGCTCTCTGGAATTTCAATCATAGAATCATGAACAGGTGTCCACAATTACTAGTAAAAGTAAAAGCACGTTTTAAAATATTTTTGTCTATGTTTACAACTCTCAACACTTGATATGTCAGAATTGTTTACAGTGTCATTCACCTGGAATTTTATTCTCTCTCTAGAAAAGGTAGCTAATGGAGAGCAGACAGTTTTCCAAAGCAGTGATTTTCTTTTTTTTTTTTTTTTAAAAAATTTTTTTTTCGTTACTAACTGCACTGTTCAAAGTGGTGAAGTTTGGGTGCCGAATCTCAGGCTTCAGGCTGGGAAAGTTTTTTTTTGCTGTAGGAATTCATTGTTGTGGTTGACTAAACTGGGACTAAATCAGTATGGGGATAACAGCCAGAGACAAGCTAGAATAAGACACTAAACATAGACAACTGTTGCTTTGTGGCTCCACCTTTCCTCTGGTTTTGGATGAAACAGAGAGAAACCCTGGCATATTCATTGCCGTAAGAAAACAGCAAAATACTGGGCGCCTGTGCAACTTAAGGAAGCAACACTGTCAAAAGACCTCCCTACCCCATAGGGTCTTGTTAGTCTCACTGAAGCCAGAACTCAGTGCAGGTGTGATCCAGGACCCCCTCTCTGTTGCAGAAGCAGCACGCAGCTGATTGCAGGCAACTTTGCCGTTATGAAAAATGTTGTTTCCGACAGCACCCTCTCAGGTGGTTGCAATAACAGTACTGAAGCAGGAGCAGGTCCCACTGAGCTTGTAAGAACATGGAGTCAGCGAAGTGAACTTTTGCAAAGAGTGGGTCATATGGCAAGATTCAAAATTTAAAAGCAGTTTACCACTGCAAACTGCCTTTGAATATGTCTTTAAAAGCACAATATACTCATAAAACATAAAAAATAATGTAAAAACACTACCACCATCTCAAATTTCAGGACAGAAATATTCAGTCAGAAAGTCAGAGGCCTTTAGTTAACAGTTAGTACCATGTTATGTAGTTATAGGCAACATTACAAACTACAGAAATCATCAGCGTTTCTTTCTGGAAGCTTACACTATAAACACAGTTACACAGAGAGCCCTTATACAACCCCAGGCACCATAAAACTCAGCAGGCAGCTCTTTTCCTTCTCTAAAACAGCCTCTCTCCAACTTGCTCTCATTCACATTGCATGAGGTACTTTCATTTGTGCTTGCAAATGCCCTGTGATAGCAAAATGCCAGTTTGCCTTGCAGGTGCACATGTAATAAAAGTTACAACCTGCCTTTTTAAAAAATAAAAGCTATTATCGACACTTTACTGAACACATCTCTTCCTGATTTTTTTTTTCTTTTCTTCTGAGACCCCAGCATTCTCTATACCATTTTCTGGACTCTACTGGGGGAAGAAAACACTGAATCCTATGTTAAATCAAACACACTTTTGTTTCAACCCTATTATTTCATGTCTTTATGTCATGTAGATATAACTCCTATTGCTACTTTCTGCCATTTTGCATGCTGCCTGCATTTATGGTATTGTTTCAAAATTCAGTACTTTTTTCCCTTGGTTTAACTGCTCTGAGACACGTCCCAGCTTTCAACATATGAATATGGAATCTCCATCCTTAGAGATATGAAAAAAAAGTTATTTATAAATAAATAAACTGTATTATTCAAGACTGAATAAGGAGCCACCTTTGTGATTGCTCCAGGCAGTCCCTTTTATATCAGAAAGAAATGAAAGAGTAAAGTGCACTAAGGTCTTGAGTATCATACTTATAAGCTGTGTTTATCAGACCCTATCCAAATTCATATAGCTCTTAGTCAAGCTGGCATTTTGTCATTAAGAAAGAAATGAATACTTGAAGAAATGTCCAGATAATAAATATTTAATAATTATTTTCATTTTCTCATTAAATGAATATTTTTCAATAACCCAAATGTTAAAAAAAAACCAACAAAAAGCCCCCTCATTTCATAATAAAAACATCACTGCAAATTTAAGCATTTGAACAAGACAGCTACTCTTTATAAATCTGAACAGTTACAAGCACTGGGCTACTCAATGGAATTTTTTAATAATCCACTGTCCCTTTTAAGTTCAGATGACATTTATTTAATGAACTGGGAAAAATGATTCAAGCATCTTTCACAAGTTTATAAAATCTAACTGACTTCATGCAGTCAGGGAGAAAATAGTTACACTTTTATTAAAGTCTGTATATTTGCACTTGTTTATAAAACTCAATTTTTTTTCCAAAAACACCATGAAAACAAAAGAAATATTCTAAGCTTCCCACAGAGTGTCCTATTATTATGGTACTTCTCTGAACTGCTGCAACTTTATTTTGAGAACATTATTGTATTTGAAATTGTTCTAACAGAGGAGACCGACCGATACTTCCTGTTTTGCATGAGACAGATCTTTTCTTTCAAGCACGTTGCAGTTGAGAGTAGCACTAGGAAATTTGAAAACAGAGGCATTAACTCCAAATACTCCAACGTGCAGCGTGCACGTGACCGCGCAGCCACCGAATACACTGCAAAACACAAGGGCCAGGAGCTGTGCCTATCTCCTGGGGCCGAGCAGAGGAGCATGGTGAGGGTTTGTACGTTATCGCAGCCCCACACGCTAGCAATCACTGCTCCTGAGCAGCCCCAGCCATCCCTGGGACAGGGCTGTTCGGTACCCCCAGCCAAAACCAGGCACGGGGACACAGTGGTCCAAGCAGGGCGATGCTGTTTTATCGCTATTCTCTTTACTACACTAGACATAACCAGTGATATGAATTTCTTGGTTTAGGTTTAACACGTTTTTATCCTCCTAAGACAGTTAAGCATCTGCATAACTTTCACCATTAAAGTACTTTCACAGACTTCAAAGGGACCACTAGCACGCTTAATCTTAAACAAGTGCGTAGGTATCTATTGAACTGTGGTTTCTAGTGGGGTTTTTGGAACTGGTGAGAACAGTCAGTACCGTTCTGAAAGTCCAACTTGTTTGTGCAGGGGTAGCCAACGAATCATACCTGCAGCATTTGTTCTTCCTCTGAAAATATCATCGTATGCTTTCCATTGTGGGGTCACCTGGTATGCATGGATGAACACCACAAAAACCACTACCAAGCACATTAATGGCACCAGAGCAGCGGTGAAGAGAGCAGCGTAGGCATTTGGAATGAAGCACCTGGTGGAAAAAAATGGAAAAAAATGCTGTTGATAAACATGAGAGACCTTGAGCAGTTGTGAGTGAAATTTCAAAACCAAATGTTTTTGAAGGATGATGTGCCTTACAAACCACAAATACTTTAACTTTATTCCCACAGTAACCTTGACAGGATGCATTGGGTTCCGTTGGTTCTTATCTCCCCATCATATCTTAAGGAATATGACATTTGTACCTTAGAAATGCATATTTTAGCCTAGCCAATGTTGGAGAGATTTAAACTGTTGCAATAGAACAAATTATATTTTAACAAACTCTGTGCATGCTATATTCATTTAATGTGATCGCTCTTAGTCACCAAAGTCTAAAGGAGCATTATGCAATTTTCTATACTTAGCTCTTGAAACCACAAATTAAATTTTGAGAAATATATTTTTAAAATAAATTAACAAGTCTTAAAGGCAAGATAACTATTCCTCCTCAAGTTGTTGGAAATTGTATGTCATTTGCACACTGAAGCCAAATGTTCACTCCCTCCCATTTTTTTAGAAATTGTCCTGTCTCTCCTTACCCTTTCCATTTATTAAAGTTATAATTATTTATAAAGATGTGACAGGAACATGAGTTATTCCTGAAAATAGTCAAATGATGCATATAAGATGATGACTTGAAGGATACGGAGATGATAGTTAAAGACAGCTCTTGACGGTATGAGAGATCAGGGTTTTCCATGAACTCCCTGGAGATTAGTATGTGCTTTACAGCCACTGACCTACTCGAGAGATGACGCACAACGGAGCAGCCCAAGGGACGGCTCAGGAGTCAGTATGTCTAGAGACTATGTGGTCACTGCTATCCCTATTAAGAGGGTGTAACTTACCCAGCCTTTCTGTCTGTCAGGTCAGCTCTGCTAAATAAGCTTGGAGTCAATGCTGGTATAATATACATCTGAGAAGAGCCTGGGTACATGTTTCACTGATATACCTCCTGGGTTTGCTTAGGCGGACATGCATACTCTGTCCAGCTAGTCAAGACTGCATCCTATGTCAGCTCTTCCAGAGCATCAATCAGGCACACTCAGTGAACCCCATAATAATTTCCAACAGGATCTAGGTACCTTCTACAACTCTCTTCAGAAAGTACAGGCTCAGTCAGACACCAAGCTGAGATGCCACCTGATTAACATCACTGAGCAAGTAAGCAACAGGGAAGATAGGAACTCTCTGTTGCAATTAAAGGTGTTTGTTTCACAGAATCACAGAATGATTGAGGTAGGAAGGGACCACTGGGGATCAACTTGTCCAAGCCCCTGCTCAAGCACGGACATACAGAGCTGGTTGCCCAGGACTGTGTCTAGATGGGTTTTTAGTATCTCCAAGAATGGAGATTCCATGACCTCTCTGGGCAATCTGTGCCGGTGCTCGGTCACCCTCACAGTAAAAAAAGTGTTTCCTGATGTTCAGACGGAGCCTCCTGTGTTTCAGTTTGTGCCCTTTGCCTCTGGGCCTGTCACTGGGCACTACTGAAAGAAGCCTGGCTCTGTCCTCTTTGCACCCTCCCTTCAGCTCTAGCATTGGATAGGAATAGAAGAAAATTGTCCCAAAACATCAACTAAGCTGGTGTTCCAGCTTATTCTACAGAAAAAGGCCTACAAAGACTGATGTGGAAACCGGAATGAACTACACAATTACAAACCTTACTTGTTTAAAGAAAAGCATTATCTCCTGCAGTATAGCCTTCAAGCAAGTTTGGTTTTTATGGTTTTTTTTTAAACATGCACTAGACTTCTCAAAGCGTGTCTTTAATCCATGAAAGACAGAGCCATTGTGCATAATGAAGTTCTTTTGTATTTCTTTCTTGGGTAAGTAACTATAAGGTTTTTGTTTTGTTTGTTTTGAATCGGCGTAATAGCAAAAAACCAAATACAGCTACCAGTTGAAATACATGCCTTGTGCAATGGGGACAAGAAAAATCAAACACTGTTAGCTTCTTCAGAGACTGTCATTTTATTACCAAGTTTCTGTGACCCTATTAACACTTTCTATTACCAAATTCTACTTTTTTTTTCCCCTGGCTGTTTTTAGATTTCCTGCCAGCTTACATCTCTTCTGGCATTGAAAATACAACTGTTTAGCTTTTGTCTCAATCTGCCTCCACTCTCGCCCTTCTTGACTATTGTTATCTGACTGGAGGGTCCATCTTTGATTCTGTTTTGACTACTTTGTTCTGACCACTGACCTTGTTTTTATCCTTAATTTTGTTTTGATTACTATAAATTTCTCTGGTAACCTCAACATTAAAATATTCCCATTGGCTGATGCTCTTTCACTACTCCGAGTACTTCTCTTTCACTAAAGTAATTTATTTTCATTATCTTCAGGACTCTTTATGGTAGCCTCCCAATCTCCTACTCCACTCATAGTGTCACTTTTCCCATAAACAGCACTCATATTTCAAATGTTTCTAAATTATAATTTTTTTTTCCCAACTTATAAGAACATTAAACACATTATCCAAAGCCCTGTGTGGGTCTGTATCTGTTATAATTCTATGAAAGAGGCTAGAAATAATTTTAGAAATAATTGTCTTTAGAATGTGTCTTCTCCAAGGTGTAAATCCATACTAGTAAGTAATGATTTGTTAATCATTTTGGAACTGGAAAAAAAATACAGAAACTCTATTAGTTTTTTTCCTTCAGTATGAAGCAATAAGACTCTTACTTTACATATTTTTTGCCATGACTAGAATGATGAGAAACAGCTTTAATATATAAGATTTTTTTTTTCTCTTTTGAAAACTGCTGAAGATGTTGATGCAATCTAAATTGATACTTTCAAATACAACAAACCCAGAGAGAGTAGGACATACAAATAAACAGACAATACCATCTTCCCTTTGGAAAAGATGTAATCTCAGAAAATCACATACATTTATATCAATTCGTTGATTAAAATAACCTCACTTATTGGCCAGCTAGAATCAGGGCTTTACCTTGGTTTTGCTTTTTCTTCCACTTCTAATCTACAAAAAGGGATTACTAGGCTTGCTTTCTTCTCAAGGGGGTGAAGCATGTTTATCTGATCCTTTAAGTGTCTTTGTAAAGCCTTCTGTGATCTCTTAAACCATAATAATTCCTAAAATCTGGAGAGATATTCCAGCTACATAAGATATGGAAGCCCCTCTTTTATTTTTCTAATATTTTTAAAGGAAAAAGAGAAAACAAGTGACAAGATGTATACTGGAACTATTTGCTAGCACAATTACATAATTAGCATTAAAAAAGGAAAAAGAAAAAAACCTAAGCAATATTGCTAACGAAATAAGGACTATTTAAAAAATTCAGGAAGGTATTCAATGAAAGGACTGACATATTTTGTTCCCTTCTAAGTGAGAAAGATTTAAAATAACTCAATGTGTTAAAGACAGTTTCATTCCGCTATTGCCATAACTTGAATTCTAAGGACAATCTCCTTCAAATGCATCTTGAAACTACGGAAAGTTAAGTTTGACAAAAATTAGAAGTGTTCTTGTCTGTCAAATACCTGGTGTTATTTAGTTTTGTCAGCAGGCAGCTAACCTTTTGACTTCTACTTGTCATCGGAGTTTCTCTCCAGAGCTAGACCCAGATTATTATTATTGTTACTATTGTTGTTCCTATTTTTTAATTTATTATTTTTTTATTTTCATTATTGTTATTTAATCCCAGGCATAAAGCTCAACAACTCTTGAGCTTCTCCCTTGCTTTAAAAGGCACAGCTGGTTGGCGGGCAGCCTGGCACAGAGAACAGGGAATTGTGGCACCATGTGAGTTTGCTCATATTGCGCATGTTACATCAGGAAAGTAAAAGGCAAAGGTCAGACACATGAATTTGCACTTAACATTTGTATTTCATCACCTCCATTTAGAGAAAGAAATCTGTGTACCTAAAATAATCTAAGAAAAGGCAAAGCTTGAATCACTTATTCATGCTTACTCAGCAAATTCTTCACAAAGTAGATGAGACAATGCTAAAAAATGAAAATAGCAAGTTGGGTTATGATCTACATGCATTTCGAGACATTCACACATTCTGAGCTTTCTTAAAAAGCAACTTGCTCTGTTCCAGATCTTGGTTTTGCTGTGGAAGAAGAGTACATCACCTTTGAGTTGGAACTTCATATTTCCTCTTAGAACATGCTCCACAATTTTCTACTAAGTGCAGAGCAGGCCAGACAATAGAAACATTTTTTGCAAATAATTACTCGCTAAAAAGTTGCCAATCTGACAAATTATCTGCAGCAAATTGTGTATGACCTGTATCTAAGCAACATAACAAAAACTAAAATGTCTTTCTTTGAACTGATCCTAGATGATATTTATTATCTGATGTTTTGAGCAGCTTAACAGTTTGATAATCAACCCTCTTTTGAAAACATTACAGGTTTTTAGTAGGTGGAAGCTCTGGGTTTTTAATTTTGACACAGTTGTTAAGTATAACCCTCTGAGAAGATCTGATCTCTTGCATTTCATCTCAGAATCACCAGTAAACTCAGTTCTCTGCTATATGTTCGTTTGCAATTCCAGCTGACAAATTGCTCTCGTGTGAGCCTATATCTAGTGCAATAATTCTTTTATTTAGCAGTTTATGCTGCTCCCTCTGGTCCCTTCTTCCAACCTTCTGCTTTTTTTGGAATATTGCTGGTTTTTTATATCAAATACATTTGCACCACTTGGCAGCGAGGTCCAAACCCAAAGCAGTAAGCGTCCAGGTAATGCTGTAGTATTTTATCTCCCTCAGCATCAACCTAGAGGCCCCAATCCATGGACACTTCATATGCGATTCAGGATTGCGGACATTTTTGCATAGGACCATCTACCACGATGGTAGAGCCAATGCAGGGAATCAATGCAGAGTGGCTCATGAATCACTGAGTTTTAAAGAAAAGCGTTTAAAGCAAACAAAAAATAATGCTCATTTACTTTAAAACCGCATGCAGGAAAATGCCAGTTTTAGCAGCTGTTTGAGACTGAATCAGTGGTGTACACACCCTCAGAGCAGATAACCGTGTCGGCTTTTGCATTGTCAAAGCCTTATGAACTTGAAGAATTCTGAACCTGAACAGATGATACAGTTCCACCCTTCTTTGTTTTATATTGTAACAGTAGTCATTTTCCATAAATACATTAAGCAACAAGATTTATGTTTGCGCTGTGTTTTGTTTTCCAATCCCCTGACATGGAAAGAAACACATGGACGATTTTGTTGCTTGTGTTGCTCGTTTTAAAAAAAAAAAGCTTATGTTTCTATGAACTGATGTGAAGAAAACCAGCTGGAGAGGGTTGCTAGATACACTAGCAACAGACTGCACAACACCCTGAAAACACGGACTTAATGCTTTTTAAAACTCAGTGGAAGACTGAATTAAAGAGAGCAGCCCAATCTGATGTGCTTTATGGCTGCCTTGGGCAACGGGAGGTGGTGTAGCTTCCATTTGGAGGGGTTTTTTTGAGCTTTACTGCACAGATAGAAAGTTTGCAACCCAGACAAAAAAAAACAACTGCATGTATAACAGATGCCACCTTGCTAAACACTGCAGCAAGTGTTGGCCTGTGATGGTATCATGGATACAGCTACAGGATGGTTTAACACAAGTGAGAATTTGAAAGTATTTTTGAAGCATTCATCAGAAATTACTCGCTGTCCCTGTGAAACTTTGACTAAAGGAAATTGTACTGTGGCTGAGAACTGAAAAGCTTTTCTCTCCAGAAAAAAAGCTTTTCTCTATACCACACCCTATGTCATTACTGCCTGATGTCTGTCTAGCCTGATAAAGAACATGCAACCTCTCAAAGAAACTTGTTTCAGTGCTTCACCACACTTACCTCTGGAGACCATTTCCCAGTGTTAAACTTAACTCTTTCTTGGTGTGGTGTATGCACGTTACATCTTGGCATAGCCAACACAGATGTGGGAAACAGGTTTTTCCCTTGTTTGCTCAACATTTCTTTATATACTTGTAAATTGCTACAATTTTCCCCTCTGGTCTTCTTTTAACTGAACAGTCCTAGATCTTTCAGTCTTTGTGAGCATAATTTGTATTTAAGACTTTTGCTGGTCTCATGGATTACACCACTTTGCAAATGTATTCCTTAAATTATGGGGTCCTGCACCTTTGCTATCATTTGATCTTAGTACATGACTACAGC
Source organism: Pandion haliaetus (assembly GCA_013401275.1). Classification (NCBI taxonomy): domain Eukaryota; kingdom Metazoa; phylum Chordata; class Aves; order Accipitriformes; family Pandionidae; genus Pandion; species Pandion haliaetus. The sequence goes on along the minus strand of VYZV01007270.1, from coordinate 7,790 downwards.
AGAAGGACTTTATGTGTCTTTAAGACTAAGTTGCTTTACATATAGGCCAATACCATGTTTGCCTTTTGTGCTGTAGCACAAAGTTGTTGACTCATGCTCAGTTTATCATCCACAATATGCACGAGATCTTTTTGTGAAGAACTGGTAAACAGCCAGTTATTCCCCATCCTATTTTTGCATAGCTAATTATTCTTGGCAAGATGCAATTCTTTCCACATGTCCCCGCTGAATACTATACTACTTTTTCAGACCACATCTCAGATGTCAATAACATTATGAATTATAACTGACATTCAATGTACTTCTTTCCCAGCTTTGTGCTATAGTAAATTTGAATGGAAACTCCTTTATCCCAGGCTTGTATTATATGAGGCAAATGTAATATTTTCCAGTCCATTAGTAACCAAGGAAGACGCTGAACAATATTTGAAGGACATTTTAAAGTCATGATTCCTTGAGAATTTTCATCTAAGAATTCTGAAAAATTTACCTGAGAACATAGTTAGCCTTTTTCAATATGTCTTGGTATATATGGGGAAATTTGAGATTACTAGATATGTACTGACATCACTTCAAAGGTCAGAAACTGAACAAATATGAGACATGATAAAACATTCAGGTCATGAAGAATTAAAAAGCAAAAATCAAGATGCTTTTCTGGACAACAGACTACAGCAGATAAACTTGATTTCATTCTTTCATAAGGTTACAAGTTTGGTGTCTAAATGCACTTGGAAACTTTTGACACTATTTGAATTGCACAGCGGGATGTAATAGAAGGAAAGCAAATGTAAAACCTACTACACACCTACCATACTCACTGGCTAGTTCTGAATTCTGAGGAAAATAATCTGGAAATTACTGTGGATCACATTAAGCAGAACATGAGTCATAACTTTATGCTGTTCCAGAGAGGTAAATGTCATACTTGGATGTATGAACAGCAGTATACGCTGCAACACATATGAAGTAATCCTTCTGCTCTAGTCAGCATTACAAATACCTCAGTGGCAAGCTGTGTCTGGTTTTGGCACATTTCAAAAACTTAAGTTGAATGAAGAAAGTTCACAGTAGAGCTGTGAAGGCTACCAGAGGTCTTATAAATGTGTTCCACTCTGAACAGACTGAAAAAAATTGTTTTGATTTTTTTGTTTCATTTGGTTTGGGGTTTTGTTTTATTTTTTTTTTTTCCTAAAGAGAAGGGACATGTATTGGCAAACTACAAGTAGGCAAAGAACTGGCAATCTATGAGTAGGCAAAAAAGCAAAAGCAGAATACTTTCTCCATGTTATAATACATTTCTCTTGCTGGAAAACACAAGCCAAGGGGCTTAAACTGTACCAAGATTGGCTGATGGCTATCAGAGTAATCACAGAAGGGATTAGCTGTATTTAGCAGATCCACAAGGATCAGGGCTAGGTGCCTTAAAAGAGGATCCAGACACAAACTAGCAAGGTACTTTCAAGCCCAGAAATTAATGCTTGGGGAAAAAAAAAACAAAACCTAAAGCATGTGCCTTACAATGAAGGATGTCAGGCAGCTCTTATTTCTGTGTTTGAACTGTTCTTTCCAATGAAGCCCCTAAGGTTCAGTTCTAATGTAAATAAAGCTTTCTCTTCTGGGGAACACTTGTTAAAACATTTCCTAGGTGATCCACAGAGTCAGGCCCAAAATAGGAAACTGAGAAGATCAGCTGAGCTTTCTTTTTTCCACTGTAGATCATTTCTTGATTCTACTCCTTTTCTTTCCTTGACTCACTTTGACTTTCCTTTCTCCTTTCCTTTCTCCCTTTACCCTTCCCTTCATTACCAATAACTGCAAACTATGCACTGCACAGGGTACCTGCACACATACAGACAATGCGCCTAGCATGTATTTTATTTACATCCCATTTGGTGTTTTACTAGGATGTTGCCTGCCAGCGCCTCTGACGATGACCAAGCTCACTTATATCCATAATCAACTGAAATATTGCACAATTCAAACTGCATAAGAGGAAAAGTAATGCTTCCAATACCCAAGGATGAAAACCACACGTATAGCTCCAGTCTAACAATGCAGTGTTTACTTTATCCAGTACCTAAAATAATGTTTACCAAAAACTTTACTTTCACCATTAATATGTCTTGCAACCTGTTACTGGTTAGACAATCTCTCTCTAAAGATATGCATAAGACACAAACAAGAGAATTCTAAAACAACCTATCAGCAAAGATTTTTTTTTTTTTTATTTTGCAAAGGGCAAAAGGTATTGTAATACAGTCAGCATGGAAGCATCCCAAGCATTACATTTTTTTCGTAAGCCTTCAGAAAGCAACTATTGTTTTCAGGTGTGCTCTAATTAGTAATATGGCATGCAAACGATAGTACTGAGTAATGCTTCTATCATCTATGCTTATTCTATATTAAGCGTATGCTGTAAAGATTACAATTTCCAATTTGCAGCATAGAAAGAAAATTTAGTCATGTAAAATATTTTTTACAAGGCTTTTGAGGATGTTAGTTCCAGGTCAAAAAGTACAATATAGGGGATTACAGCTGCCAGGACAGTGCTTAGACAATCAGGTCTCTCTCTGTGGATACATTTACATCTAAATATAGCTGGAAACAGTATTTTTCAAACAAGTATTGGTCTAATGTTGGCACCATATGTCTGCTTGGGTACATGAAAAGGAAAAACAAGGATCTAGGAAAAATTCCTGTTCTCAATCAACACTGACTTAGTGGGGGACATCCACACTGGCAAATGAAGATCTAGGTGAAGCATGGATCTTTTTACCATCCAAAATGCATAACTCTGTTTTGCATCGCTCCAAGTAGGTGTTTTCAAAACAATGTCCACACAGAGGCAGACTGAGTCAAAAAAGTCATTACTGATGAAACTTGTCATGGTTTCGGCTGGGATAGAGTTACTTTTCTTCCCAGTAGCCGGTATAGTGCTGTGTTTTGGGTTCAGGATGAGAAGAATGTTGATAACACACTGATGGTTTCAGTTGTTGCTGAGTAGTGTGTAGACTAAGAAGTCAAGGGGTTTTCAGCTTCTCCTGCCCAGCCAGCAAGAAGGCTGGAGGGGCACAAGAAGCTGGGAGGGGACACAGCCAGGGCAGCTGACCCAAACTGGCCAAAGGGATATTCCATACCGTGTGATGTCATGCCCCGTATATAAACTGGGGGGAGTGAGGGGAATCGCCACTGAGGGACTAATTGGGTGTTGGTTGGCAGGTGGTGAGCAATTAATTGCATTGTGCATCACTTGTATATTCCAATCCTGTTATTATTATTATTATTGTAATTTTATTAGTGTTGTTATTATCATTATTAATTTCTTCTTTTCTGTTCTATTAAAGTGTTCTTAGCTCAACCCACACGTTTTACCTTTTTTTTCCTGATTCTCTCCCCCATCCCACTGGTTGGGTGGGAAGTGAGTGAGCGGCTGCGTGGTGCTTAGCTGCTGGCTGGGGTGAAACCACAAACTATATCACATTTGACTCCTTCCATCCTCTAGAGTCTATCAATGCTACTCCAAGCCTACTCCAGGCCCCAGGGTTCTGTGGTGGGTTGACCCTGGCTGGACACCAGGTGCCCACCAACCCACTCTATCACTTCCCTCCTCAGCTGGACAGGCCAGGTAGAGAAAATAAGATGGAAAAAAACTGTGTATCAAGATAAAGGCAGTTTAATAAAGCAAAAGCAAAGGCCATGCACGGAAGCAAAGTAAAACAAGAGATTCATTTTCTACTTCCCATCAGCAGGTGATGTCCAGCCACTTCCCGGGAAGTAGGGCTTCAGTACATGTAGCGGTTGCTCCAGAAGACAAACACCGTAATAACAAATGCCCCTTCCCCTCTTAGCTTTTATTGCTGAGCAGACATCATATGGTCTGGAATAGCCCTTTGGGCAGTTTGGGTCGACTGTCCTGGCTGTGCCCCCTCCCAAGACCTTGACCACCCACAGCCTGCTGGTGAGGGGGGAATGTTGGAGAGACAGCCTTGATGCTTTGGGACCTCTGCTCAGCAGTACCAAAACACTGGTGTGTTATCAACACTTCTTTAGCTATCAATACAGAGCACAGCACTATGAGGGCTGCTATGGGGAGAATTAACTCCATCTCAGCCAGACCAAATACAGGCTCTCAAAAATGCCCGTGTGCCACCTGCAAGGGCACACCACCCATAAACTCAGTTTTCTGTTAAAAAAATACTCCCCTGGTTGCTTTGAATCCAGCTCTCAGGTTGTTTCAAAAACTTTGAATTAAAAAAAAGAAAAAACACACAAAGCAATATATTTTAATGCTACGAAGACTCTTTGCAGAGAACACAGCAGATACAGGACCAAATAGGTTTGGCTGCAGGAGAGAATTCCAACAAGTGTGAATGAGAATCAGTCTGTGTCACCTAACCTTTGGTCCAGGTGTTGGTCCTTGGAGCTTTTTTGTTTGGCATGAATGTTTGGAATTTGAGGCAACATTTTATAATTTTAAATGTATTCAAAAGTGACAAGTAGTAACCTCCTCAATCCTAGGAAGCCTAGTGAAATTGTTAATAGTGTGGCCAGCAGGAGCAGGGAAGTGATCATCCAAAAAGGTCTTTTCCAACCTAAATGATTCTGTGATTCTATGATTTTGAGTGATGGTGGATACCTAACAGTTGGAGAGAAGCAGGCTGCTTTAGGTTATATCATGTTGGTCCTAAAAACTGATACACCAGTATTTTTTTTTTTTCCTTTGTCTTGACTTACAGTGGTAAAATCAAACTCTACAGAAAAACCCAATGATGATTACGAGAATGTATCTCCTTACAGTCTTATCACAGGGTTTATATGTAAATTAAAATCAGCTAATCAAGTATATTGAAACACTGATTCATTACACTAAGTTAATACTGTGATAGTCATATTTCAGTAGTTAAAATAAGAAAATATACAAATGAAGGCCAAAACATAAACTGGTCTTTTTGCAAATTTGGATGTCATAATTTCCCAGCCAGCAAAAGTGAATGCTTATGTTTGTGCTGTTTCAGAAACTGAGAGCAGTGTTTGAGGCTCTTTGTCTGAAGCAGAAAACTTCAGCCACTACAGAAAAAAAAGTTGTAATAAAATAATGTACTGCAGCTCTGTAATGACCTGCATTAAAAGGAAGCAAGTTTCTATTCTTTCAAAAATGCATAATTATTACATAATTATGATGATGTCAATGATAATAACATTGTTTTTCTAAATTCTATGCATCCCTCATCAAAAAGTGTCAAAACATGATTTGATAAAAATTAATATCTGGCTTCCAGCATCACTACACAAGGCCATGGATGCCTTGATTAAAATAAGGCTCAAAAGGCCATGGCATCTCTACTGAAGCTCAGCAGGAATGGTTAGATGCTCTCTGCATTTCTAACGGCTCATTATTCATAGTAACCTTTTAAAAGAAGAAGTGACATGACTTGGGTAAATGGAACACTGGAAGGCAAGCACAGTGGTATCATGACTCAGTAAGACACAGTATGTCTCCTTTCATGATTCAGTGCTTCAAAAACCTTCATATGAGCACACTGAGCGAGAACCTTCCCTCAAACTAGGCTGATTTTTCTACAAGACTGAGCAGGGAAAAACAATTTCACACTGGTCAGCATAAATTACAGCTGCCTCAGGGTACTCTAAATTACACTTGGCAGGCCAGAGAGCTTGTTCAAGCAGTGGAGACCAACTGAAATGTGGTATGGCTTCATATTTTGACGACTCTCCAATATCCAAGGGTTTCTTTTAGCACGAGATTCCTCTCAGGAAGTAGGTTTTTATTTTTGTCTGCTCTGCAACAAGAGAGTAGCTCAAAATAACCAGGAGAGAGCTATCTGGTTTACATTTGCATCAGGTAACTCCAGTAAATGGCCTTATAGTAAGGTAAAAGAAGCACTACTTCATAACTGAGTCAAAGGTGTTGCTGGAGCTGTCAAAGAGGCATGACATGACACAGCTCACATCCCACTGACAACGCCTTGGCAGGATGTGGTTGCCCACCAGCTCTCCTAAGTTCTTTGGAAAATCCCTGCCACTTTTTTTTTTTTTTTTATGACTTCCAAACAAACTGCATGTTTAACTCATGTTGGCCAAATTACATGGACTATATAAAATTTTAAACTGAACTGTGATTTTCTTAAATCAAGTTGCTGTACAGCATTATAAAGTAGCTCAAATTCTGATTTTGTTAGAAAAAATCTTGGAAATCTATTTGCTACACACTGGAAATTTTTAACCAGAGAGTTTAAGATTTTAAGGTGGTATTTACATATGTACATGCTCTAACTAGAAATATTTTGCCTATTTCTTTCCATAAAGAAATGCAGGCAGCTGTGAGAATTGGATCCTAAATGCAAGCAATGGGGTCCTAAATACTGACTGTACTGAAAGTAAAGGGTACATGATGATTACAGAAGTTTTTTTCAAAACTGGCACTCTGCTGGAGTTACATTTTAGGAAGGAAAAAGTTTTCTAATATTAGTGGGTTCCAGCCCCAGAGAATAATCTGTTATGTGTAAAGCACCTCTGAAATTTATGACAGACAGAGCAGTTGTAAATATTACCCTTCTCTCTGCGTGATATGTATCTGAAGCTATTTAAATGTCAGTTCCTGTTGCTTCTACTTCTGAAGAAAATCCTTTTTGCAATTTACAAAGTAAATTTGCTAAACATAAGTAAGCTTTCTACCAGTAAGATAAGACATTTAGGAAAGCTAAGAAAATGTCAGATAAAACAAATCAGAATAGAACAAAATGCACCAGCGTTTATAAAGAAAGATTTATCTCTTTCTTTAACTTAAACAATACAGTGTTTTCTGAACTTCTACTGTAAGCTCATGTCAGTGCTGTTACTGATAAGAGAAGAACACCAATATAAATAAATGTTCTTGCTAATAAGTGAACCACAGGTGACCCTTCCTGATATTAGTGACGTTTTTTAAAACCTTGTCTCAGTTCTCACCTCTAAACAACGCAGCCAGAGAATCTCCAGCTCTGGATGTTACCAGAGGCTTTTGCAATATGTAGAGTTTTGTTTGTTCGAAGTTTTCAGGATGTTTTTTTACACCCCCTGCTTTGCAAACAGATGCAGTTTTCAGTACAGTGTGTACAGGACACTGTGCAGAGAGGAAACTCGCAGCTCTGGAGGAAGTACCAGTTTCTTTTCTCACAAACAGTCTGAAAAACCTAAGTTTGTGAGTCTGCAAAGCACCACGTCTGCACCCCCATGCCCCTTTTATCGAAAGCGCTGCATCTGCCATTCCCAGATGGTGAAATGGCCACCCAGTAAAGCTCGGCTCTTGGCTCCGGGCACTGCTGCTGAGCAAACACTGAGGGCAATGCCCAAGAGGCCCAGGTCCCCTCCAGCAGTGGTCCCACAGCCACCTCCAGCAAGGGGCACGGTTGGCACCACTGCCATGTCTGTTAGCCCTGGGATGACAAACTGCCACTTGTTGAAGGCTGAGCGTTACTGGCTCCACCAGCTGTTTATTAAAAGGGTTTTACAAGGCTGTGCTTTGTTAGCCGGTGTTGGCATGCTGTAGAAAGAGACTGAGATAAGCTGCTTCTGGCAGCTGAGCATCCCGGAAGGCAGCGCAGCTCCCCAGGGGGACATGGGGCACCTAGCAAAGACGTGGAACAGCCCCTGTGCCTCTGAGCCAAACACTGAGCCTCTGCCCCCAAAAATACCTGTCTGGTTGGAGCTGCAAGTTCATCTTACACTTTTGTGCACCTTTGCAAAAAATCTTATTCTCTGTATAGAATCACAGAATCATTTAGGTTGGA